>VDFB02290257.1:0-46671 GCA_007258455.2 Sequoia sempervirens | reverse complement strand
TACAAGTGATGTGGCGTGCATTGATTGCATATGAGTTGATGAAAAGTGGTAGTGGTACCATCAACATGTTCTTTACTAGAAAGTAAAGGGCACATGTGTGCTTTAGAATATTTCACCAGAAAAAAAATTTAAATCCGCCAAGTGATTGTAGCATGCATGCAATGGGTATTGCCATAGGTACGCAAAGCACATGGCCCAATTGAAATGTGAATGTCAGGTACTAGGTGATCAGGTCCTGAGAAATCAAAAGTAAAGATCCCTCTTAAGTGAGAACATTTTCATTATAGACATCGTGGAGTGTGTGCATGTGATTTAAAGAATGGAAAATTAGGCTTGGGTAATCTCAGAGGTGGAGTTGTGTAACTCAACCTATGTACTACTAGACATGGTGGGTAAGTCACTTCCTATTGGAACATCATCTTGTTTCCAACATTCATAATCAACTAAACTATGTACACCATATTCATCCATCAGAGATAGGATGAAATCATCATACTCAAGTGGTTTCTTGTACAATTTGAGTCTATGTCCATTAACCAAAAGGGAGAATTTGACCTCATCAATAGTTTGCAACTGAACTGCACCATTAGGGAAGACCTTCTTGATCTCATAAGGTCCTAGCCATCCTGATTGTAATTTTCTGGAAAATATTTATACCTAGAATCATACAGAAGTGCCTAGTCACCTACAACAAATTCTTTAGTCTTAATTTAGTAGTCACGCCATTTAATTCTTTATTTATGGATAATCTATGTATGATGCAATGCTTGCAATCTGATTTAGTCTAGGGCATTTAAATGTTGTAACCATTCTTTCTAAGATTTTGTTAAGTCCATCCCTAGGACAATTGTTGTATGTAGCATTTTGTATTCAAACTCAATATGTAACACTATTGTTTTTCCATAAACCGACTCATAAGGAGTAAACCCTATAGTTGTCTTCTAGGTAGTTCTATATGCCCAAATAGCTTTTGGAAATATGGATACCCAATCTCTCCTATGAAGTTGTACTATTATTGTCAGTATATTCTCAATCTCTCTGTTGGTGACCTCAACTTGTCCATTTTCTTGAGGATGATATGGGGTAGATTTCTTATGCCTTATTTGATATTCCTTAACTAGCTGAGCTATGAGGTCTAATGTGAATTGTGGCCCTTGATGATTCATTATTTCCTTAGGAACACCATACCTAGTGAATATTTCCTCACATAGGAATTTGGAAACATTGCCATCCTTGGCAAATTGCAATGCCTTTACTTCTACCCATTTGGTTAAGTAATTAGTACATACCAGTATATATTCTTTGTTATTTGAAGTGGGTGAGATAGGGCCAACAAAATCTAGCCCCATTTGTCAAAATGAGCTAATGATATTTGAGGTTGTAGTGGAATCTCATCACTTCTTGTAAGTCTTCCCATTATCTGGAATCTATCACAACTTCTAGTACACTTAACAAAATCTTTGTGGAGAGTTGGCCAATAATATCCTATTGCCAATATTTTAAAAGTTGTCCTCTTGGCTATAAAATGTCCACCACAAGGTTCATCATGGCAGGATTTCAATATCTCAAGCACTTCATCCTCCCTGATACATCTTCTCAAAATGTTATCTAGACTAGTGTAGAATAAGAATCCAAAAATCCAAGAATAGGGAAAGCATTTATGAACTATCTTTTTTCTCTAGGAGAGAAGTAAGTTGGAACTTTCCCTGCTACCAAGTACTTAGCTATATCAACATACCATGGATTATGTATAGTTAAGCCAAATAAATTCTCACTAGTGAAATAATCATCTACTCCTTCATTAGATATCGTGAGCAATCTAGACAGAAAATCGATAACCACATTAGCTTTTCCTAGTTTATCAACTATGGTTTTATCAAATTCTTGTAGCAACAACAACTACCTTACAAGTCTTCCACCTACTACTGGCTTATTCATCAAGTATCTAATTGTTGTATGGTTTGTGTGTATGAATACTTGATAACCAGTAATGTAGTGTTTGAACTTGTTAATGACATAGACAATTGCAAGCATTTCTTTCTCTGTCACAATATAGTTCAATTTTGCTCCCTACAAGTTTTTGCTGATATAATATATGTCATACTCCTTATTTCCCCCTTTCTATCCTAGGGAGGCTCTAATTGCAAAATCTGATGCAATCAATGTGAATGTGAAATGACAATGTCCAATTTGACCTCTCAAAATCGGTGCATTAGTCAAGGCTATCTTTAAATTTTCAAAGGACTACTTATAGTCAGGAGTCCAATTAAATTCAATATCCTTTGTCAACAAAGTAAAAAAAGGTTCAACCATTTTACTATAATCTTAGATGAATCTTTTGTAATAACCTCAATTTCCAAGAAAGATTCTCACATCCTTTTTTTTCTAGGGGATAGGTAGTGTAGATATGATCTCAATCTTCTTAGGGTCAACTTGTATTCCTGCACTAGTAATGAAATGTCCCAAGACAATGCCTTTTGTCATCATCATAAAATATTTCTCATTTCTCAATGATAAATTATTTTCAGTGCATCTTTTCAATACTATTTCTAGGTTTTGCAAAGCCTGATCAAATGTTTCACCAGATATAGTGAAATCATCCATATAAATCTCCATCTTATCATGTGCAATATCAGAAATATACTAAGCACTTCTCTTTGAAATGTGGCTAGAGCATTGCACAAATCCAAATGTAAAAAAAATATGAATAGGTACCCCAGGGATAGGTAAACGTGGTTTTATCTTGATCTTCAGGTGCAATCTTAATTTGCTTATAACCACTAAAACCATCAAGAAAGGAAAAATATTTCTTCCCTACCAAAAAATCTAAAACTTGGTCAAAAAATGGCAATGGAAAATGGTCTTTCCTGGTGGCAGTATTGAGTTCCCTATAGTCAACACAAAATCTCCATTTACCACCATTTTTAGGTACTATAACCAATGGTGAAACCCATTCACTGTCTGAGATAGGATATATGAATCCTGCATTCAAAAGCTTTTGCAGTTCAACTTTTACAATTTCTTTAAGGGATGGATTCATGTGCCTTTGTGGTTTCCTTACGGGTCTATAGCCATAATTGATGTAAATCTTGTGCATGCATAAGGAAGGATCAATGGCTTTCATATCATTATAATCCCATGTAAAAGTTGTTGCATGTGCATACAACACAACATGCAAGGTTTTTTTCTATTCATCAGTCAATGCACTATTAACATTCAACACCTTTCCAATCTTGACCTCTAATTGCATAGACATGTCTTGTACAGAGGATAGATCAAGGCTGGGTATTATTGGCAAGAATTGCTTGGGTAACAAAGTATGGATTATCTAGGATACTTCTTGTGAGGACTGGTGGGTATTATACTCTCCAAAGGATCTTGTAAATAGGATAAACAACCTTGCTACTATGGGTGTGTTCCACAATCATTTTGTATGATATGAGCTATCAACTTATCCTCATCTTGAATATCCAGTAGAGGAATACACTCTATGGTCATTAAGGTCTGAAATGAATAGCTGTCCTCATCATCTAGGTGTGGTCAAATGGTATTTTCAAGGTTTTGATGTGGCTGAGCTGGTGGATAAAGTACTAGATTCTTGGTTACTATTGTATTGGATATGATCATTTCTCCTGACCTACAACCTATAAATGCATCGGTTGTGGCTAACCAAGGTCGACATAAGATTAGTGGATAACTAACTAGATTAACTTTGGGCCGAAATACTATAAAGTTAGCAAGGTAATCCCAAGAATCTAATGTAAGGACAAGGTCCTCAATAACTCCTTCGAGCTTAACTATATACCTATCAACTAATTGTAAAACTTTCTGAGTAGGCCTAAGATTGGCTATTTTTAGTAGTCGCATGGTATCCTTGGTCATCACATTACTTACAACACCTAGGTCTATCAAAGTATTCTTAATAAGAGTCCCATTGATTTTTAATGTACACTACTAGACTACTAGGATTTGTATATTTGGGAAAAATTATATTTCCCAACATTATATCAACAAGATTACCCAAAACATGAATCAAGTCTGTGGGTCCTTTCTCTTCCTTCTTGGCTTCTTAATTAAAATATCTCTAATAGTCTTAGTATAGATGGGAATATCTTTGATAGCTTGGATTAAAGGGATTTTAATAGTGACATCCTTCAACTAGCTTGAAAGGTCTGTTTCAGCCTGTGTATGTTTTTGTTGGATAACCAAACATTCAAGGATGTTGAGAAATGGTGCCTCAAATGTACTAGTATTCTAGCCTCTACATTGTCAAATAGACAGTTGAATATCAGTAGAACAAAGTTACTAGTATGATCAAAATCTTGTTGGCAAGAAATGGTTTGTTAGTTACATTGTTGGGTTTCAAGTTTTTCTAGCTTATGTGGCGGTGTTCTAAAGTTTTATAACCTCCTAACTTAGCAGCTTTGAGGTTATCTTTGTTGTCAGCATGTTGTGGGTTTTTAGAACTTTGTAACCTTCGACAAGAGGTTTTGAGGTTTGATTTTTTAGCAACTTAGCGATTGGAGTAGTATTAGGGTGACTTGTTGTTATTGATGAGACTCAAAGTCATGTTTCCTCGATACTTTGATAAGAATATTTTAGCGTTATGTTCCATCAATGGGAGTTGATCATTTTAGTGGGACTCTACCTTGAGTCGCCTCGATGGCTCGATGGAGCATATAAAGGAATCCTATCAGAGGGACTTCATGATATTGAAGGGACCTTGGGTTAAGTCCCTTCGATAGGCCAATAAGCCAATGGATGTGGGTACCACTTTGAGAGGTAAAGTGAATATTGAAGGGACATCCTAATATCGAAGGGAGATAATATATAGTGTCCTAAATAGGGCGATGTATTGTTTCTTTCTTGTTGGTGTCTTGGTGGGACCTGATTGGTGTCAAGTTGGAAAGTGGTAATTGGTTGGCCGGTTGACTTGGTAGGTGTTGCAAACATCAAAGTGACTTGGTGATTTTGAAGGGAGTATGAATGAAGTCTCTTCGATGGTCTGATATAGCAAATAGTTAGACTGTTTACTGCAGTTGCTCACTAGAAGTTGAATAAAACCATTTCCTATTGGTTGAGAACAAATGTTATAAAATGTTGAACATTCTGCAATGAGAGACAAAGGGAAATAGAATAGTGTTATGCTGTCGGATTCTCTCCAGAATGGAACAAGATGTAAATCTCTTGTAAAGGCTTAGAGCCTATAATTGTATTTGTAACTATAATTTTTTTTCTAAATAATATAATGGAAATTTGGGCTTTTAGAGTGTGGGGTTTTTTACCCAAAAGGTTTTTCCCCATGTAAATCTGCATGTTCATTTTTTCTATTCCATCTTTCATTTTTAATGGTTCTGCATAATTGAGTTTGTTTAATGGTGTTATTTGGAACTAGTATAATTAGCATTGACTTTTCTCTAAGAGTCAATGTGAGAAATGAAATATGTCTAATTCCACTTTGTGGCATAGTAGTTTGTGTCTTTGAGGAAATATGATGAAATAAAAGCTACCAAAGGCAATATTGATCTTGGATGTTTCTTTCTGAGATGATTTAAATGTCCCAAGTGGTATCAGAGCTTTTTTTTTGGACCTTTTTTTGCTTTCTTATTCAGGTTTGTGAATTGCATGTACTTGCATGTGTGTTGCATGTACTTTCATGTAATCGCATGTGGCTTGCATGTAAGAATTCTTGGTGTTTTTGGTTTTGGGTATTCCTTCTGTGAAGATTTCTTAGTGCGGCAGGCTTGAGGAAATATAAAGGAATTGACTAAAGGATTGATCCTTTGGTGAGTAGAAATTCTTGCTCTTTTTGTTTGATTTCCAAGGACAACGTGTAGTATGGAAGATGGAGAAACCTTAGTTGGTCATATTGAAATGATGTGACCTGAAGCTCATGAGTTGGTAGTGGTATAATCTTGATGCATGGGGTGGAATATTTTTACTCTATGGTTGTGTTGTAGCAAAGATTTCATATTGAATTTTTGTTTGAGGGGATCCCTAATGATATGGAGAAGCTTGGGTTGTTTCTTAGCTATGAAGAAATTTTCTTATGTTGGGTGTTTTTTCTTGGTAGTGGAAGGCATAACTTTATGTTACCCTGATGGCATGTAGGCTATAGAGTTGATCATTGGATGTTCTGGAAGCTTCTGAAATAGCATGTCTCTCTCGCAGATGCATGCGCATGTTGGTGGTTTTAGAGATTGGCTTGATATGGGCCTAGAGTTCCTAAGTTGTTGTTTCCTTTTAAGGATGTGTTGTCCTTGCATTGCTCAAATCCATGTTTTTTTATTTGAGGCTTTTATAGATTTCCATTTAAAGAATCTATTGTTATGCATATTCATGATAATCCTTTATTTTGGTTTAACTATTATGGTGTTTATGTTTCAGACTTTTGAGTCATCTAAATGTGAAGTGGATATGGGTGTGCATGGGTGTTCTCGAACACAGAGGTTTTACAGGTTTTACATGGTCAAGAAAAAAAAATTATGATTTTGTGGAGCTGTTGTTAAACTATTTCTAGACCCTGGCTTTTGGGGAGTTGCTGGATGAGATAGTTGCAATTCTGCATGCATGCATTTTGCATGGTATGAGGAGATGTGATTTCTTCTCTGCATGGGAGTGTTGGTCATGATTAGTCACTCAGCATTTCATGTGGTGTTGCTTGTTGGGTTCTTAGACTATGGTGCTCGAGTTGTGGACATGATTGGAAAATTGGATTTCGACCTGATTTGGTGTTTGAGTCATGTCTATGTGGTTATTCTCTTTTAGATCTCTTCGTTGATGTTTCTAGTGAAATGATGGGTTTTCATGTTCAATGTGATTGATCTTAGAGTTATGCAGATGGTGGATTAGCTACCCATTGTTGTAGTGAGATAACTCAGAAGTGGACAGTCTATATCCACGAGGTTGATTCTGTGTTAGTGCGGACTTGTTAATTGGCCTTATCTATGGTCACTTGTGCATTCGTGTGGTTGCTTTGAGATGAGAGGATGGATGGTGTTGAGTAATTGAATATTTGATTATGGGGACCTATAGCATGTTTTATCATGATGTTATGGATAACATGGATACACTAATTTGTGTAAACTTTTGACAGTGATGGTAATTTTTTGATGGTTTTTGAGATCTTGGTGTTGCTTGGTACTGTTGTCAAATGGATATGTTTATGTGTGGACCTAAAGGAATTTCATATTAGCAGATGTTTGGTCATGATTCTTGAGAGGTTGGTTGTCATGGTTTAGTGCAAGCTTTAGCAATGATTGAGGATTCATCACTTGGTGATGGATGGTCTTCTCTATTGTTGTAGATGTTACTAGGAGGAGCTATTAGATCTTGTTGTTGTAGAAGGGTTCTTTTTCATTTGCATGGACACTATTTGAAGATGTGAAACATCTTGGAACCATGGAGGATTCTTGAAGTCTTTGGTTGAGGTGTTGGTAGTTCTTGACAAGTGATGTTGGTTTAGAGTTTGTTTGCTTAATGTCATGGGAGACTCTTGATTGTGCATTAGAGTTTTGGCATGTTGTGTTGCTCTTGAGACCATGGTTAGTTCACTTGAAGCATGGTATCTCCTAAGGGGGATGTGTAGATCATGATGTCATGATAAGTTCTTGATTTAGATGATTGGAGCTTTGATAATGGTCTAGTAATTCTTTGTGTTTTGGGTGAATTGGTCATATGCTTGAGAACTTCATGATAGTGTAGTGATGCATTTGTAGTTTAGCATGAGATGATCATTTGTAAGTTCTCATGGATACATGAAGAATAAGGTGAGGTTGTATTTCTTTTGAGAGGAGAGAAGTGTTGATGGTTATTCTTGATGAATATTTTAGTAGAAAGTTACAGAATCCTTCGACTTGTTTGGATATGAGTTCAACAAAGACCAACAAGGGGGTTGCTCTTGGAGGATTCATGATGGCTTTCATATCTTGAAGGAGTATTCTCATTCCACACTCTTGGTCCACTCGGTATTTTATCACTTGAGAGGTATTTCCCATTGTTTCTCTCAGGTGTTTTATGCTTTCTTTCATGGATATGGATCTTGAACTATTATTAGATGATTCTCAAGGATTCATTGTGAGAGATGGATAGCATGTTTATCTCCTTATGCATTGTGATTACATTCATTGATGTTGTGTTTAGGAGATGCATTGGGTGCATTTCCTAAAATTGGAAATGAAATAGTTCAATATTATTTGAGAGGCTTAAATCCATGTTGATTACATGATATATATGTTATGTTTGATTTTGGTGATTGAATGGTTGGATGTTGTTAAGGATTTTCTCTTGGAGTTCTGAAGGAGATCATACTTGACATAGTTGGCATTTCAAGGTGTATGTAGGAGGATTTTCTATAGATGATGTGCAGAGGTGCTCTCTTTGGTCTTGGTTGTCTTCTTGGATGTTTGGTTTCACATTAAATTGGTTTGAGGTTTGGTTGGAGTTGTAGTGATCACTAGCTTGTGGTCATATCTTTTCACTCATTTTCTTGGGTGATGACATGGAGTTTCTTAATATTTTTTCTTTTGTTTGGTGTGGAGAAATTGGGACAGTTTTGAAGACTTGTGGTGAGAGTTGTTCTTACAGGTTATTTAATTACGAGTTTTGTATATCATTGTGGATGGTTCCTTGAAACTAAATTTTACACTCTCTATGTTATGCTATTGGTAGACTTGGTATGCCTTGATATTTTTCAAATTTATTATGCATGTAGTGGGAGTTCCTAAATATGTTTGGTCTTGTTTGAATAGGAGCCTGTATCTGCGGTTTATGGGTTGGTTGTGTTGCTAGCATGAGTTTATTGATGAGGATTCCTTGGAGGTACGTGTGATTGGATGGATTAGCACTTGCTATGGGTGATATTTTAGTCATGTGGGATGATCATTTGGATGGGAGAAATCAGTGTTCTGGTTGTTCTAGATGGTGTTCTATCTTGTTTTCTGGAGGATGGCTTCATGTTTGTGTTCTAGTTTGGATTTTTGAAGTTGATATTACTTTTGTATAGCATGTGAAAACAGTGGAGTGGTGGTATTCTTTTGAAGCCCTTAGCATCAGTTAGTTTTCATGTTGGTGTCTCAGATTAGACTGGTGAATTTATGACATGGATTATTTATTTTCTTTGGAGGATGGATGTGATTGTACCCTAAGATGGTGGACATTATAGATGTTGTTGAAAGTGTCCTAGGTGATACAGAGGATTCAAGTGTTGATTGGTAGGTAGTACATTCTTTGGCTAGTGGGAGAATGTTGAGAAATGGTGCCTCAAACATAGTAGTGTTCGGGCCTCTACATTGTCAAACAAATAGTTGAATATCACCAAGAAAAAGTTACTAGTCTGATCAAAATCCCATTGGTGGAAAATGGTTTGTTAGTTAAGTTGTTGGGTTTCAAGTTTTTCTAACTTAAGTCGTGGGGTTCTAAAGTTTCATAACCTCCTAACTTAGTGGCTTTGAGGTTCTCTTTGTTATTAGCGTGTCATGGGTTTTCAAAACTTCGTAACCTTCGACAAGAGGTTTTGAGGTTTGGGCTTTTAGCAACTTAGTGATTGGAGTAGTATCGGGGTGAATTGTTGTTATTGGTAGGACTCAGAGTCATGTCTCCTCGATACTTTGATGAGAGTGTTTTGGTGTTATGTTCCATCGATGAGAGTTGATCATTTCGGTGGGACTCTATCTTGAGTCTCCTTGATGGCTCGATGGAGCATATAAAGGAATCCTATCGGAGGGACTTCATGATATCGAAGGGACCCTAGGTTAAGTACCTTCGACAGGTCAATAAGCTAATAGATGTGGGGTCCAATATCGAAGGGACATCTTGATATCAAAGGGATACAATATATAGTATCCTCGATAGGGCGATGTATTGTTTCGTACTTGTGGGTTTCTTGGCGGGACCTAATCAATGTCAAGCTAGAAAGGGGAAATTCATTGGCCAGTTGACTTGGCAGGTGCTACAGACATTGAAGTGAGTTGGTGATTTCAAAGGGAGTTTGAATGAAGTCTCTTTGATGGTCTAATATAGCAGATAGTTATAATATTTATAGTAGTTGCTTGTTGGAAGTTGAATCGAACGATTTCCTATTGGTTGAGAATGAATGTTATAAAATGTTGAATGTTCTACAATAAGAGACATGGAAATATAATAGGCTTATGTTACTGGATTCTCTCCAGAATAGAACAACATGTAAATCTCCTGTAAAGGCTTAGATCTTGTAATTGTATTTGTAACTATACTTTTGTTGCTGAATAATACAATGTCAATCTAGGCTTTTGGAGTGTGGGGTTTTTTACTTGAAAGGGTTTTCCCCATGTAAATCTGTGTGTTCATGTTTTTTGTTCCATCTTTCATTTTTAATGGTTCTTTGTGATTGAATCTATTTAATGGTGTTGTTTGGAACTAGTTTAATTAGCATTAACTTTTCTTTAAGGGTCAATGTAGGAAATGAACTATGTCTAATTACACTTTGTGGAATAATAGTTTATCTTTGAGGCAATTTGATGAAATAAAATCTATCGAAGGAACTATTGATCTTGGATGTTTCTTTCTGAGATGATTTAAATTTCCCAACAAGGGAATGGAAGCTTCAGATGTGATGTGGGTTTGATCCCTTGATTGGACTGGGATTCCAAAGGTGGGTTATGTGAGGCTTCCTTTGTATGTTCTTCATCATCTAATTCTATAATTCTAGGAGATGAAGGTATTGCAAGCTGCTTCCCTAATCTGAGATGAAGGTCACTCATCTCTACCCCATATGTGGGGTATTGGACAACTTCATTAGTATAAGGCTATTGAACAGGCTTAGTGGTAAGGTTAGGTGTAGGTTGGGCAAGTATTTTAGATGGTTTAGGTGGATGAGACTAAGGATTTGATGAAGGAATTAGAGCTTGCTACTAAGGTGGAGGAAGAGGTAGCATAGGCTTCCATTAATTCATATTTTGTTGCCATTGCTAGCCTTTCTACTACTGAGGCTTCCATTGATTCTGCTGGGTTGGCCATTGTGGATTGTAGTTGGAACCATGCAAGTTTTGTTGTGGCGAGGGATTTGGCCGTTGGTTCCAATTTGACTGGGCTTGTGGCCATGTTTGAGAATTATTCCACTGGTTTTGATTTTCCTATTGGGGTTGGGTATTCCAAGTAGGATTTTTTTGATTATTTACAAGAAAATATTGATTAAAATTAAGGGGGTTTGGTAGCACACCTTGTCTTTCTTGCCAAGGCCTCATTTGTGCTATGCAGAAAATTTGTCCATCATCACCTTCCATTGCCTAGAAATTTGGTTTCTCAATCCTTTCTTGTTGGATATTGGACACTCACTTGCACTTACAATTGGATTTCCTCTACCTACAGTTAGGAAAATACTCAGTGAGCATGGATTCTACTTCCTCTTGCTTCTTTTTGATGTGGAGGGTGTCCAACTATGTTGCTAGATGAATAATTATATCCTATTTCATGTTGGATAATAAATTATTGATTTCAACTTTAGAATCCCCAATAGAGAAATTACTTGTGATAGATGACCTCTCCCTCTTGGCTTCGTGGAAAGAGACCTAGAATAATTTCTACATAATTTACAAATATCTTCAAATGGTGCTATAGAAATGTCTCCTCCTCCAATAAGGTTGAGAGAATCCATGCTTTCTTCATTAACCCCCCTTAAAAATACTAATTTAATGGATTCCTCTAAAAAATTATGATGGGGGTTCTTCTTCAAAGCAAATTGAAATATTTCCACATAGTCTTCTAGTGGCCCTTCCTCTTTTTGAGACATTAAGAAAATTTCATCCTTTCTTCGGTCTAATCCTCTGAAATAGTGCTTGTATTTTTATAAGAACTTTTTCTTTATTGTGTCCCAATCTGGAACAACATCCTTTCCAAGCCCCATAAACCAATTGAGGGTAGAATCCTTAAGTGTGGCTGGGAAGAGCTTGAGTTGGTGGGCATCAAAAGTGTAATCATAACTTATACACAAGATATCAAACTCAAAGAGGAAGGTATCTCGGTCCTTAGTTACCACTTGCCATAAAATACTGGTAATGTTGATGGTGGAATATTTTTCAACATAGTAGGTTTGGCTTGATCAGTAATGGGGAACTCAAAATTATCCTACTCTAGTGGATCAGGATCTACCATTTTTTGGAAGGTCACTTTAGTGGTTGTGGAAGATGATGATGATGAAGATGGAAAGGCAATATTTACTCTTTCAACAATCTCTATAGTATGCTCAACAAAATTACCAGTATCTTCTCCATCTTGGGTTTCTGAAGGGATGAATCTTCCTTGGTTATCTCTCCACCTCCGCATATGGTAAGTTTTTCTTTGTATGGAAATGGCCCTACACAATGTTAGTACAACTCTAGGTTTTTGAAGATGAAATCTATTAGTCCTAATGCAAAATAGAAAATTTTAACTATGAAAGTGTTAACTATAAAAGCTTGTAAGAAAAGGCCTATGAAGAGAGAACCATCCTTGACAACAGTGCCAAAAATGTAGAGGCAAGCTAATGTGTTATGGACTTGGTAAATTTTACACAATTTAGGGTTGTGCCAAGCTGAACAATCCTCTTGACATTGCAAGCCTACACTAAATTATCAACCAAGGTGCATAAAATTATGATGGTACTCCACTATATGTGTCTTCACGAGCTTGTGCTAACCTAAATTAATCTACTCAAACTTATTCAAAATATTCTATCTTGCTATAATTAACATAATTATAAAAATAGTGAAACTAATTACAAAACCTAGTGGCTACAAGTCCCTCCAACATAAGCTATAGGTGATTGCTAAAAATATGTGAATGCAAAATCAATCTAAAACTATTTAAAATGATAAAACAACCACTCCTAATCTTCAAAGAACTATGATCTAACTCTGTTCATGAACATTCATGACTTAACTAACCATAAATCATTTACTTACAATATACGTGTAAGATAAAGAAAACAGAGTTAATGAAAACACATAAATAACTGAAAGATAAATGAAGTAATGAACAATACCTGATTGGTCAGCTCAGAAGACTACCTCACTTAACTAAAAATCAGATCTAATTCAAATTCTCATACATCCATGAATCATATGACACCATTCATTGCACAACACCAGATATCAAATAGAATCCTTCATATTTTATTTCATAACTTCATTGTAAAAACATTTCTTTGGATAATTGAAAACTAGAAAACTACTAACTGATAAAAGCTTGTTTGATCAACTAACTAATCTATGGTCTCATCACCCAACTTTATACAAAATGGGGAGAGTCTTATTTGAACTACCAACTAACTAACAATAACAATCATAAATCTCTCTCCTAGATATGAGGAGGTGAAATAAAAATTGACTTATTGATCTAATCGAAAAAGAGACCTATTCAGATAAGGATAGCTTACATGTGAAACACATGGAAAAACATCCAACATTCAAGAATATATATCTTCAAACATTTATTTCTTCTATAATGACCACGTTTAGCTCCATATTTTCCTTCACTTTAATCGGCTCAAACTCATTAATCCCTTGTTCTGCTACTTGGTACTTTCTACAAATACTCCTTCCTTGCCACCATGTTCTAAACTACAAAACATAAATCTTAATCCATCCAACACACATATGTAACTAACTACCATAATTAAATCACATCATTTATTCACATGCATTCATATTCATACTTAATCCATACAATTCTATGAATAATTTCACCATATAAATCATTTCCACAAAATGTGTTCAAGGTGGCAAGGTATGTATGATAGGATAACATATTATGGAGGTATTATCTGAGATATACTTAAAAAACATATATAAATTTTCATAAAAGTATATGAAATGCAACAAAAAGATACTAATAACTAGACCCATCATTTGTAGCAACTATGGAACATGTATGAGGTGTGTTTAGTTGCATTGAAGATCCAAAAGCTTTATCTGTGTAATTCGATAGAACTAGTGTTCTACTTGCAAAGCTAGTGCTTTTCTCATTGTATTGGGATTGGTGTATCAAATAGGTTGGTGCCTACAAATACTTTAGGGGATTGGTTTCTCTGATAGGTTGGTTCCTACTTCATATCATAAAATTCACTTGTTATATTCCTACTTGTGAGGTTGGATTTGGACAATAGTTCCAAGAAGTTATTCTCATCGTGGTTTTTCTCATCTTGGGTTTCCATGTATATCTGGTCTTCTATTGTGTGAAGGTGTGCTTATTGATTGATTAGTAGTAGTGAAGATTTAAGTTATATGATCAGATATACACTAGTAGAATTTAGTAAATATATGACTAGGTGACTAAAACTTTTAGTCACAACAACTAAAAATGACTAAATTCTACTCATTTTTTGCAAATCAGCTATAAATGAGTAAATAAATGACTATTATAGTCGTTGACTAAAAAATTATTTAGTCACATAAATAAAAATGACTAAATAGTTAGTCATCAAATCCAAATTAGACAAAAATTTAAAAAAACAAGCCAGTTAATTATTGGCGCGATGTATTCATGCACATGATGTATTGGCACAATCATTCATGTTCATTGTAGATTCATTCATCTCGCTTGAACTTGCTTCATTCATTCATTGTAGACCTCGCTTCATTCATTAGCCTGGCATGAGTCATTTTGATCAGTTATAGCAACTACTTGCATGGGTGATAAGGATTCAGAGAGGACTTGGAGACTTCTAAAAAGGTGGGAAAGGGCAAGGAATTCAGAGTTTGCTACAATGAATTTGAATTTGCTGAGGCCCTTTGTAGCGAAATCAGATTTGGGGATTCCCTTTGTAGTGATTTCAGAGGTAATTATTTAAACCCTCATTACATTATACACAAATTCAAAAGGCTCATTACAATCTACTTCTCTTAATAATGTTCTACTGCTCTTAATAATGTTCTTTTACAAACTTTCCACTATTTTTCTTAATAATGTGTTTGAGCTAAATATAATAAAATTTGGGTGTCAGTGCCAAAAAAGAATTTCCTCAAACAATTTTGATACATTTTCACTACAAGCACAAACTATCCTTGTGCAAAGTAAACATGTGCTAGATTTATCCACACATCAGGAATCTAAACAAAGATGTTTCCTGCAACAACTTCTTGTGCCTGTGTAAAGATTTCCTTTGCAATATATCAATTTGACCCCTTTCAGCTAGCACAATGGCTACCCCATTTGCAGCATAAACATTTCCTAGTCTCTGTGCCAACACTTTACAATGGCTGCCTCATTTACAACATAAACAATTTCACTACAAGTGAAAACTATCCATGTGAAAAGTAAACATGTGCTCAATTTACCCACACATTAGGCATTTGAACAAAGATGTTTCCTACAATAGCTTCTTGTACCTATCTAAAAATTTCCTTCGCAATATCAAATTGACCCCTTTTAGCTAGCAGAATGTCTTCCCCATTTGTAGCATAAACATTCCCTGGTCTTTGTGCTAACACTTAAGTAGCCCCTTATATGACATTAAGATCCTCTCGAGTTATTGTTATACTCCTATTTTCCAAGAGAAAAATCCCCAAGGCCCAAGGGAAATGAATGGTGAGCATTTGATTTTCAACTTGGTTTCATTTTGAAAAGGGGACATTACATTGTACAAGATTTGTTTAACAACAAAATAATTTAATCCACCTATTTGGGACTATAAAATAAAAATAGATGAATTAATCCATTTTCAATCATAGCTTCTTTTAATCTAGAATCTGATAGAAAGATAAAGCATAATACATTGAAGGACACAAAAAATGTTCTAAAATAAAGACTAAATAGGTTACCCGTGAAAAACAAGAAAGACAAAAAATGAAAAGATAACATACAAATGATTCCTTTGAGGTTTTTGATAAGATTTCATTTAACTATGTCAAATGGATTTGGAAGGGACAAAGAATATTTGACTGAGTAAAATTTTGAGGTAGCTTATCCATCGTCATTGTATGCATCATCTTCTCTTAGAAATTGTTTCTCAATGCACCAAGTGTAGAATTGATTGGGGATGCACTTAAGGTGGATAAAAAATCATCAAATTCTTTATGTATGCTTGGTAACATGGAACTAAAAACATATGACTACCTTAAAGCCAACAAAATAATTAAAGTAACATGCCAAGTTGTCTTGGTTGATGAAGCAAAACAAAAAGTTGATGAAGAATGAAGGATTCAGATGGAAAGGAGAAAGCAAGAGGAAGAAATTCAGCAAGTGATGCAACGATAGGAGAAATTTGAACGTATGAAGGAATTATGGAAGAGTAAGTGTAAGGACAGGGATGATGACAATGATGAGGCTAGTCAGTTTGACAAGAAACAAAAGAAGGAAAAGAAGAAAAATAAGAAGGATAAGGACAACAAGGCTTATGATTCTTATATGGAGGAAATTGATGTTGCCATGGAAGATGAGGAAAATTACATGAGTGATAAGGCACAAGATGATGAAGAAAATGCCCAAGATCTTCTTGCAGATGCAAGTCTAGAAGACCTAATGATGGCGAGACAAATTCTCTAGTTTCAACAAAATCATGGAGACATGCATACTCTAATTTTGAAGATGATGAACCATTGTAGAAATAGAGTCTGAGAGAATATGATCCATATGATGATGATGTTTAGGCTTCTTGAGTTTTAACCAAACCTAGCTTGTATTTTCCAAGAGAAAAATCCCCAATGCCCATGGGAAATCAATGATGACCATACGAGTTTCAACAAATTCCAAAAAAATATGATGCATACAATAACAATGGATAGGTTACCTCAAAATTTTAGTCAATAAAATATGCTTTGTCCCTTCCAAATTGATTTAACATAGTTAAACGAGATCTTATCAAAAACCTCAAATGAATCATCTATATGTGTGTGCAAGTGTTTCTATCCCTAAAAATGCAAAACAACTAAAATAAATGCAAAGGAAAGAACACAAACATTCACCTCAAGATTGTCCTCGTTTAACCCAAATAAAATGCACAAGAAATAACAATTTTTACCTTGTTTGATTTGTCTCCTTTGGTCAGTCCTTTGATGTTGATTTTGTGTGCTCTTCTTGGGAAAATAGCATAAATCCTAGTGAAAAATGATGAGGATGAGATGTGGAATGCAATAGTGATTGTGAGTATTGTGTGGAATGCAAAATGAGAACTCAAAGATGCAAAAATGGTAGATGGTGGATGCCTAAAAAGTTGCTAAGTGTAGGTGAGTTCTAAGCTTGAGTGTAAATGTGGATTGTTGTGTATTGCAAATGAGGGAAAATTCCTCCATTTTTAGGGGAAGTGCCTCCAAACAATGGAGGGTCAGGATGAAGCCACAATGGACAAGATCAAGGGTTAGGGTGAGTTGAGAACTCACAAGTCCTCACATCTTGACATGAGGTGTTAAGGGGAGATGAGGTGGAGGTACTACATAGTACCTAGGGATTTGACAAGATCTCCTCATAAAGGAGGTCCTTGTCCCTATGTGGGTGATGGGATATGTGAGGAATTAAAAATTCCTCAAATATGCACATGGGAATGAGGAAAGGAATGAAAAATTCCTTGGAAGGCCTAGGGGGAATATATGTGAACTTAAAATTCACATGGGGAAGGGGTTGCCTTCTCCAAAAGGAGAAAGAAATAAATGAAGTTGACTTTGTACATATGCCATAAATGGCATAAGGATTAGGTGGAACTAATCAAGTGATTAGGATTGTGCAAACATGAGATTAAGTAGGCTAATGAAGAATTAGAGACAAGTGGGGTATTATGGAGGATGTGACCCTAATCATGATTAGGGGTGTGCACATCCTAACCAAAGATTAATTCAATTAATCTGGATTAGAGAGGATTATGGAGGATGTGACAAGGAGAGAGAAAATAATGAATTTAAAAATTGATTTAAATTCATAAGGGGAAATGACTAAATTAAATAAAATAGAGTATTTATTTAACTTAGAGAGGAAAGGGGGATAAGGTATAAAGTATTTAATTATTTTGATTAAATACCTTAGGAATACTAAAAATGGGGAATATTAAATTATTTCATTAACGTAGATGAAGGGTGTGGGATAGAGGAATAAAAGAGGTAAATTTGACCATATGTGGGTGGTCAAATTTAGATGTCTACATTTTTCCCCTCTTCAAAATACTGTTAGAGTAACAGCGTTTCAAAGAAAAATAAAATATAGATGACTCAATAGAAGAAAGGACTATCAAGGGATGCCCCAGTGTGAGAGAAGTTGTGTAGTCTATCTAATCATAAAGAGATGAAAGAGAATTCCCTAGTGTTGCAAGGAAATGGACAAGATGAAGGAATGGAGAAAATGGCAGGGTATGCCGCCTCAAGAGGGTAGATGGGGAAGAAAAAAGGGGCCCTGGGAGACTTCCTGATATGGAGAAATGGAGGGTGCCATGCGATAGAGTGCAAAAAACCATGAAGAATAGCTTTTAAATGGAGGAAAATGGATAAATGAGGTGCAAATGGCAGCCCATAGAAGAAAAGGGGTGAAATGAATTAATAAGAGGTTAAATAAGGGGTAAAAATTACCCAAAATTTAAAAGGCTACATAGGTGCAAAAGTTAAAAATTATAAATAGTAAATTTAAAAATTATGATTTACCATTTGCACACTTGGCAACTGACTAAGCAAGAGAGAGAGAGAAAGAGAGTGATGAGGATGGATGACAGGTTGAGCGAGGACGAGGGGTTCATGGATGAAAAACTCATCCACCAAGGTGAGGAGGTGCGCTAGTTCTATTATTACCAAGTTCTGTCTTGCTAGGTAGGGTTCGAAACCAACTTTGTATTTTGATTTAATTTTTTTTATACATAATTTTAATTGGGGATTTAGGAAACCAAGGGCATAATTCCACAATGGAAGGGAGGATTCGTTCGTCCGTTAAGCGAGTTCACCCATCCAAAAGGGTGACTGAAGAAAAGGGTGAATGTGAGATTTGCAGGGGTGAATGTGCTGGGGAGGGGCAATTGCGAAATCACCTCCCCGAGAAGAGGCGTTTTTGCTTGACGCAGAGATGAATGGGCCAGAAGATAGGCAATTTTCAAATCACCTAAAATGAGGAAGGGCGAATGTGATTTCACCCAAAAGGGCAGAAAATTTGCCTATTTAGAGAGACAAAGACATAGGGGCGATTGTGAAATTTCCCCTCAAGGGGAAAAGGAGAATTTTCCCATAAAAGAGGTGAATGTGCGTTAGGGCCAAGAAAGTGGAAAATTTTCCAAGAGAAGAGGCAAATTCAGACTCGAACTAGGAAAGGGGTGAATTCACTGATAAAATAGGTGAATTTGGGATCATATTGAAA
Organism: Sequoia sempervirens; assembly: GCA_007258455.2. NCBI lineage: Eukaryota > Viridiplantae > Streptophyta > Pinopsida > Cupressales > Cupressaceae > Sequoia > Sequoia sempervirens. The sequence continues at coordinate 27,396 of VDFB02290257.1, read as the reverse complement.
AAGGGGAAAATTCATCAATAAAATAAGTGATTTCAGACTCAAATAGAGAAAGGGGAAAATTTTCCAGAAAAATAGGCAAATTCGCAAGGGGACTAGAAAAATGGGTGAATTCATCCTACATAGGGGAAAATTTTCCAAAACTCGGAGTAGGGGGGGAAAGGATGGAAAAAGAAAAAGAATTATGAAAGACTGACATAATGTTCTATGTGGATGCAGAGCTTTGAGATGTTGAGGACTTGCAAGAGGAATTTAGCAGTTCTAGAGGCCATGACTACCCATGATCATGCGGTGCTAGCACAAATGGGACTACTACACATGTTGGGATATCCCAACATTAGAGTGCATCGAGAACTCCTCACAACACTGATGGAGAGGTGGAGCTTGGAGACATTGACCTTCCATCTCCTAATAGGGGAGATGATAGTGATGTTGGAGGATGTGTGGAGGATCCTATGATTACCCATCAGAGGGAACTTGGTTAGCTGGACATGGAGCTAGGGTCAAGATCTAGACAAGAGCCTATGGGTGACTTTCAGGTGAGTTGACCTTCCCATCTAGGGGAAGGAGTTAGATTTGGATGTGTGTCTGGGACTAGATGTACCTACATTTCCACTATACCTTTGTGGTTTGATTAGTGGGATTCTACTATTAGATAGGAGCGGATGCTTTTGTAGCATTAATGTTATTTAGGTTGTCAGACATATCGTGGAGCGACAGAAGGGGGAGTTTGCATGGGGAGCATGCATGTTATCCCAACTATATTAGGACATGAATGTGGTTTGCTATAGGAGATCCCTTAGTGTCAGACATGTGACACTACTCCAGGTGTGGGCCTGGGAGCATATGACCATTGTGTGGCCATGGATTTTGATAACGGGGACACAAGATGAGACACTGCCAATATCATACTGGTATGGTACAGAGTATGGCTAGTGACTCTACTACCTATATGTGAGTGATTTGGAGGGATGGAGAAGGAGATTGGATGAGTTGAGGGATGATTAGATTATATGGAGACCCTATTAGCGGAAACAATTTTCCAAATGGAGGGAGGATGAGAGGAGGCATAGGGGATAATTTTTTATAGTGTGCTACTTGATCAAGCGAGACCCACTCATGCTTGACACCCACTCATCATTGAGCTCCACAGACCAGACATGGTCATGAGGTAGTTTGGTGTTCAGTAGGATATCCTTGTAGGGCCTCAAAGATTTCATCAAATTAGCCGAGAGTGCCTACGGGGTGATCAGATTATGACAGATTTTGTGAGGTATTTATGAGAGGATTTACAGCTGGTACCATATCTTGGGAGACAAGGGGTGGCAGATGTAGGGATGAAAGTTCAATATTCTAAATGGTGGATAGAGCATAGGACAAGGTGCATGATGATAGTGTATTCAATTGTAGGGGAACTAGGATACGACTTAGAGGATGAGAGGAGATTGGCTGGACAACAGAGGAGAGTTAGGAGGAGAGGCAACCAATAAAGGAGGGGTGGACAAAGAGGCTGAGGTGGAGGAGGTGAGAGGAGACTAGCAAGTGAGAGGGCATGGGGAGGCGATGGAGGAGGATTCCCCATAGGTACATCCATGGGCGATGGTACTATATGTACCTCCACCACCCAAGAATAATGCGGTATTGCTTATAGGGGCCCTAGCAAGATTGAGGATTGCAAAACATAGGCTCAAGGAGTCAGAGACAAACAAGGATAGGTTGTAGGTTGAGGTAGATAGGCTATGCATGAAGGGATAAAGGGATTATGGAGAGCTAGTAGATTAGGTAGCCAATCAGGTGCATGATGTCGAGAGAGAGAGAGGACTTGATGAAGCAACTAGCAGAGATGCAAATTGGGATGGAGGAGATGATGAGGGAGAGGGATGAGCTAAGGAGGGAGCGATATCAGCTTTGAGATAGAACAAACTATGTAGAGGTCACCATGACAGATGTAGGGGGGTTATTGGAGAGGGTAGAGGTTGCAAAGACACAAGTACAGACCTTGCAGGGTGAGTGGGATGCAACAGTATAGGAGATGTCATGGTTGTAGGCACATATAGACTAGCTAAGGATTGCACAGGATGCATGGATCAGGAAAGGAGGTACCTAGTTGGATTACGAGATAGGTATAGGGTATAGTGGGACATGGTGAGGGAAGAGGCAGTGGATAGGGATGAGTATATGAGAGATTCCAACTACTACATGGGGGCTTAGTTCAGAGAGGTTCCAGATCCTACACGTTGCATGCCTCCATATGTCCAAGTAGTACCATAGATGCCAACACCATCACGCTCAGGGGGAACACACACATGAGGATACATCAGTTACTACGAGACTCCCCCACACAACAGACCAGTGCCAGACTCCCCTTAGAGATCAGATGGAGCTAGCATAGGGTAGAGAGGATAGGAGGTGATAGGATACATGTTTTGATGGGTGTACGGTGTATATGAAGTACACAGAGATAGGGACTACAGATTCCACAATATGGATTAGATATTGATCATTTCATTCATTGATGTAGTCTCTATATTTGAGCAGAGCTATGTACTTATATTTTATTCAATGATTATTGATGGACATGATGGACATGCATTTATGCTATTATGATGGACCTTTTATGGGCTTTTTTGTGGTTTATGATATTTAGATATTTATATGATAAGCAGAATTATCGATGCTATGTGGTGTTGATGTTATGGATGTTTATTTATGTGCATGTGTATGTATGTGATGTATTATGGATTATGTAGATGATTATGATGATGATGATTATGATATATGCATGCATCTATGATTATTTATATTTATGTCTATGCGGATGGCATGGATCAAATGCATTATGCCTAACACTTTGTGATATAGGATGTGATGGATGATTTATGATTCTATATGTTATCGATATGAGACTAATAATTTGTGATGTAGGTGGTGATGTATATGCATATCGTGTAATGATTTTTCCTTTAATTTTAGTGGGAAATTTTTTAGGCATATTATTATGATTTGATTATGATATGAAAATGCAATGTGATGTATGGATATATGACGGTGATATGTATGGATGTGATGTTATGGATGGATGAAATGAATATAACATAATGCAATGAAATGATAATGGAATGAACCCAAGATGCTTAGAATAACCAATTAAGATCAATCTAAACCAGTTAAAATGAACATGATAATGAGAAATGCACATGAGATGAAATGGCATGCAATGAAATTAAGATGCTTAGAATAACCAATTAAGATCAATCTAAAAAACTTAAAATGAACATGATAATGATAAATACAAGGTGCAAGATGAGATGAGATGGATGCCATTAGGGATGAAATTGTACTCTATGTGTTTAATATGACATTTGTCAAGATTAATGAAGGATTGGATTCGCCTATTTTTATGACAAACATGCTTTTCCTTATAGTTATGTATCAATCTTAGTTACTTTACTCATTTTTCATGTCATAGACCAAAGATTTGACAATAGAGATGACCTTGGCACTGCCAATGTAATGATAAATGCAACCTATGTGAATGATAGGTGTGATAATGTGTCACATATCATAATTAAAAATGGATGGGTGTGATACTGCACTTGTCAAAACCATAGGAATCCTGAGAATAATGAGAAGGTGAAAGAGGAGCATTTACACAACTGAAATCACCAATCATAGGCTAGGGAGAAATATGGATGGGGGATAAATGCAATGCAAGGGGATGATAAATGAAATGCAGTCCTAATGCTATTTTTCCATTTTGGAGCACCGATTTTTTCTATAGAATAAGATACGATACACTAGGGTATAAGGAGCCAAGGAAAATTAGTGTCTAATGTATAAAACAAAAATAGTAGACAAGAATGCTATTCCAACACCCCAAAGTCACAATGGATTTGGTTGGGCTAGGTATTGGGATAACCACAATCACAAAGGATGCCCTAACATAATACAAGACCATAGGGATCTTGGTGGGTACTACCTGGGACATCCAAGAAGACAACAATAGACAAAAGATCAAGATATGCCCCTATGTTTACCAATAAAAGTGCACCATGATATGAAGGATCGTGGTGACTTTGGTGAATTATAATAGGAAGCTCAAATGATAACCAAAATGCCAAAAGCATCACAAGAAAAACAATCAATTTCAAACAACCTTTGCCACAGGATCGAAAGGTGGATGGGATTTATGTAGTCTAATGTAGGAAGGATGCATCCTATTAAGACCAAAGATATAGACTAAACTAAGTGACTGACATGACTGAAGATACTCAAAACTGATTGAGCCTCATGATGCTAGTCAATATTGCTTGTTAAGAACTAGCTAGATAGAAACATACTCAATGACACGACACCAGAAACAAGACACAAGACCAACACACCCTAAAGACCTAGGGGAATGGGGGATAATCAAAGATTATCCTTGCCTATGTGAAAGAACAAAGCCCTTGTAGTTCAATAAAAATACCATGGATAAAAGTGGAAAGAGGATGATGGAGACAATGATGGATGACAAAGACTAGACGGAAAAATGCCCCCGGGGGGATCAAATGATTGACCTTGCCTACGTGAAAGTGTAGGGGTAATGTAGTTCGACAAAAATACCAACGATAAAAGATGGAACAAGATAGATGATAGATGGGGGAATGACATGTCAGGATGGAAAAAATCCTCAGGGGTAAATCCAAATGAGTCTGTAGACCATACTATTTCAGATACTAGTAACTAATAATAATATTTTCAGGCATACTATATCATTCATTTGGTTTAAATTAAGGTGTATGCATTCAGATTCATTATTAATGACATGATAGGACAAGACCTAATGAGGATAGACACAATGAAGGACCCTAAGTGAAGGTGGGAGACCGACAAATGATGCAAACAAGGTGACACAAGCCTAGATTGGGATAAAAGCTCAAAATTGCAGATAGCCAATGAAAATCATCTAATGCTCAACCAAAGCATACCAAAAGGTTGATAAGTGGATGCAGATGAAAGGACTAGACTGATAGGATGCTAGGATGGGATGTGAGGATAAGATGGATCGAAGCATAAAGCAATTAGGATGTAAGGTAGATAATGATTAAGCCCTTTACGAATGGTGTCTGTTGCTAGGTTTTCACCAAACATACTTATCCAAGGCACCACCAAGGGTGGCTTTCACCATAGGATGAATTATTTATCTTTAATATTTTTGGATTTTTTTTTACTTTTTTTATTTTTTTGTATTTTTGACAAATTTTTACTTTTTTTTGTGTATTTTTCAAGATAGGGTAACCCAATTGACCTAGGTGTAAAACCTCTTCAGGTGCATGATGTTGATAGGCTCCTCTAGGGTCTCCCCTTCAAGTGTAGCAAGCCTATATTCCCTAGAACCATATTTAGCTATGACAACATAAGGACCCAACCAATTAGCCTAAATTTTTCCTTTCTTGTCTCAATCTTGCTAAGTACACTAATTCTCTTTGAGGACTAGATCACCAACATTAAACTACCAGGGACAAACTTTCTTGTTGTAGCTTCTCCTAAGATGATGTTTGTATACTTGTAGATGATTGTAGGCCCGGATGGGCTTTTCATCTAGGAGTTTCAATTTGTTGAGTCATGCAACCCAAGTTTCTTCATCACTTATGAGGTTCTTTAGAGATATTCTAAGTGATGACATCTTGACTTCAATCGACAAGATGGCATTGACACCATAAACAAGAGAGTAGGGAGTGCTGCTAGTAGGGGTATGGATGGATGTATAGTAAGCCTAAAGGGCAGGATGGAGATGAAGATGCCAATCTCAACCAGTATTATTGACCACCTTTTTAAGGATTTTGATAAGCATTTTGTTAGTTGCCTTTTCCTAACCATTACTTTGGGGGTGGACCAACAATGTTGGATGTGATAGGTTTCACAGAGGTGTTTCATAAACTGGTTTTTAAAGGGATTTCCATTGCAAGTGATGATGGTGTAAGGGATCCCATATTTGTAGAAAATATGGAAAAGGATGAATTTGGAGATTTGAATACCCGTAATTTGAGAGAGTGGAATTTCTTCCACCCATTTGGTGAAGTATTCAGTGGTGGTGATGATGAAAGTGTGGCCATTAGAAGATGGAGGATAGATCTTTTTGATCAAGTCAAAACCCCACTGATAAAAGGGCCATGGTGCTATGATAGGTTGCAAATCTTGGGTGGTAGAATGTATCAGATCCGCATGTTGTTGATAGGGTAGGAATTTCTTCATGAACTCACAAGAGTCATGCTCCACTCTAGGCCAATAATATCTAGCTCTAAGAATCCTTTTGGCTAAGGCCATGCCATTAGAATAGGACCCATACATGCCACTATGTACCTCAGTTAAGACAGTGTAGGCTTATGATTCATTTAGACACCTAAGGAGAGTGCCATCATACCCACGATGATAAAGTGTATCTCCCACAATAGGATAGTGGGAAGTACGTTGGATGAAGGATTTACGTTGATTTTGTGTAAGATCAGATGGGAGGATATTATCATGGAGGTAGGTGTAAATGTCATGATACCAAGGTGATTTGGGACCTATGGTATCACACACCATCTCACTCTCAAGGACATCATATGCAGAGATTAAAAATTGTTCATCGTGGAACTCATAGTTCGTTCGATCTTTAGGCATATCAATGAGGGAACCAATCATAGCCATCACATCCACTACCTTGTTCTAAACTTAGGGGATCTATTCAAACTGGATAAAGGTGAAGTACTTCTTAAATTCATCCACCATGTGTTTGTAGGGTAAAAAAAATTCATCCTTAGTCTAAAGCTCGTCGTTAACCTATTTGATAATCAATTGAGAATTTCCAAAGACTCACAAATGAGTGATGTTCCATTGAATGGCGATCCTAAGACTAGTGATAAGAGCTTCATACTCTGATATATTGTTTGTGAATGGAAATGCCAATTTGAATGAATTAGGGATGTAGTCACCCTGTGGGGTGACGAATAAGACACCTGGGCCAGCTCCATTATGTTTGTATGACCCATCAAAATAGAGCATCCATTTATCTCCTTCTGTAACTGTGAGGACTTCTTCATCGATAAATTGAGCTACCAAAGGATATGCATTCACCAAAGGAGTGTCAACCAATTGATCTACTATAACTTGTCCCTTGATGGCTTTACGGTCCACATACTCTATGTAAAATTCACTCAATAACATGACCCACTTGGCCATATGGGCAGTTAAAGAATTTTTAGATAACAAATACTTAAGTGGATCAACTTTGGATTGCAGCTTGACAGGATGACTGAGCATGTAATGACAATTTTTGCAAACTGAAGACTATGGCTAGACAAGCCTTTTCCATTAGAGAGTAGTTGAGTTCATAGCCTACCAAAGTTTGACTTATGTAATATATTGCATTCTCTTTAGAAAACTCATCATGCTAAGCTAATAATGCACCAGTGCAACCAATGTAGTTGATATGTACAACAAGAGCGATTTACCTAGGATAGGAGGCATCAAGATAAGTGGATGAGCCAAGTACTCCTTGATCTTGTCGAATCCTTGTTGAAATTCTAGATCCCACTTGAAGGTAATATCTTTACATAGGAGATGTGTGAATGATTGGCGCTTGTTAGCTAGTTGAGCTATGAATCGTCAAATGGATTGTAACTTCCCTTGAAGACTTCTTAACTGCTTGAGATTAAGCGGTGGGGGAATTTCCATTATAGCTTTGACCTTTCCTGGGTCCACCTCTATACCCCTTCTGGGGACTATGAAGCCCAATAGCTTTCCTAATGTAACCCCAAACACACACTTCTTTGGATTCAAACACAGTTTGTAGTGCTCTAACTGCTCAAAAGTTTTCTTCAAGATCATGGAATGCTTTTTTCTTGTTTTGGACTTCCCCAATAAGTCATCAACATAATATTCCATTATGATATGAATAAGGTCATGGAAGATAATAGTCATGGCATGCTGATAGGTTCCTTCTGCATTTTTGATTTCAAAGGGCATGCCATTGTAGCAAAAGGTGTCCGAAGGGGTGGTGAAGGCTATTTATATTGATCTTCTAGTGCATTCCTAATCTGATTATAGCCAGAGAAACTGTCCATATATCTCATGCCCTGCTATTAAGTCAACCAACATGTCAATATTTGGAAGAGGGAAGTCATCCTTAGGACAAGATTTTATTGAGATCCTAAAAGTTTATACAAATTTTTATGTTTCCATTTGGCTTGGCCATGGGCACTATGTTGGATATCTAGTTAGATTAGTCAATAGGTCTTATGAACCCAACTTCTAATAATTTCTCTAACTCTTTCTTGACAAGAAAAGCCACCTGAGGATGCATCTTTCCTTTTTCTATTTTATAGGATTGACATCTTGATGAAAATTCAAATGGTGTACCAATAATGTAAGATCTAGACCTAGCATGTCTGAATAGGTCCATGCAAAATTGATGATTCCCTCTTTTAGTAGATTGACGATGATGGAATGCTCTTCTTCTGATAAGGATTTGGTTACATATGTGATTTTAGGATCTTCCTCTATTCCCAAATAAACTTCTTGAGTTTCTTTGATCAAGATAGAGGATCGTTCGGACAATTGAGTTGCAACAAGGGGAAGATGAACATCCCCCTCCTCCAACACCTCATCAAGGTTTTCACTCTCAGATACACCCTTTATTTCTACTTTTGTTGAGTCAGGAAGTGCCTCAGAGAGGTTTTCACTTGATGACCCTTTTTATTTTGTTTCTTCTTATTTTTGTAGCTAGGGTGTTCATCTTCTCCCAATCCCATGAGATGCACATAGGTATCCATTGATGGAAAGGTATCGATAGGTGCACTACCTCGTAGGTCCCAATCAATAAGTTAAGGATGGTGAAGTGAAAGGATAATGGAAAAGACAAATAGGTAGTCAAACATAGATGAGAGATCTATGTCATCGTATGTGAGTATGATGGACTCTTCCTTGGGAATGTCCTCAAGGAAACCATTATCCACACTAACATTATTATAAATACTATTTGATGGTGCAAGACCTTTTTTCTTCATGTCATAGCCTAAGCCCAAATGTCTTGGTTGCACAAGAGTATCAGCAAGTTGCCATCTTCCTTGCTCTTGTATGTTGAGTCCTCCCCCTTGAAAATTATACTTTTCAGCTAGCTTAGAGGCATGAGGGTAAGTCTCCTAGAAATATTCCTTAAGAGGGGGAGAAGGTTCAGGCTCTTCTCGGTATATCCATTGACTGATGTCATCTTCAGTTTGATCTTGTCGTGTCCTAGGAGATTGGAAAGTGCTAGACCCCATACTCTTAGAGTTGAGTGTGATAGTCTTCTCTTCCTCTTTTGATGTGGACTAAGAAGGTTGACCATAAGTATGAGGGGATGGTGGCATGGTTACCACATTTAATTTTTTTTGCATCTCATACTCATTTGGACCTTTGTGATCATGGATTCAAATGTGGAAGATGGAATGGATGATGTAGCAAATGATGGATTAGATGAAGGATTGGAGGACGACACCTAAGGTTCCCCCACTTCAACTCCTAGATAGTAGTGAGAGTGAGGGAAGGAAGCTTCTAATGCACGACAATATTCAAAGGGTTGCAAATCAGCATGTATAGTTACTTCCATCCCATTAAATGGGAACTTTAGACATTGATGGTAGGTGGATGGGATGGCTTGGATGGCATGGATCCATGGGTGGCCAAGGAGGAGATTATATGCAAGGTCCAAATCAAGGTCATGGCATGTGGTATATTGTACAATAGGGCCAACCTGAATTGGAAGAAAAATAATTCCTTCAAAGTATCATTCTGCATTGTCATATGCTTTGATGGTAATAACTTGATTATTCAAGTTAGCATGGGTGTAGCCTACCTATTTTATGAACTTCAATGTACAAGGATTAAGGGCAAAGCCATTATCTACCAGGACCCCTTTTACTTTATGTCAGGCTATGAGGACCTCAATGTGAAGGGGATGGTTATGATTTGAATCGATGGAAGGCATGTCATTTTGGTTGAAGCCCAATTGATACATGGATGAAAAGTGTCCTACCAAGTCTTGAAATTGGGTAGGATCTATATCGTTAGGGACATGAGTATCTTGCAAACCTTTAGTGAGGATTTCTTAATGAATAGGAGAAGACTTAAGCAAGTCTAGGATATAAATTTGAGTTTCCATCTTTCCAAGATGATCAAGGATATTGTACTGAGAGCTTACATGAGCTAGTTGGGTTGACGTGGAGGCTCTAGGAACGATGATGCGGGTGTGATGGGTTGTGATGAAACATTGTGGGTCTTTTCCTTTGATACATATCATGGACACACGAGGCTATACCTAACTAATGCACATAACTATACCTTCATAGTTATAGGGTACATTCTTATAACTGACATTATTTGTGTTGTTATTTTGACTATTGTTATTACTTGACCCAAGAGTAGCATTAGACGTACTAGCACCTTGATTGTGTTTCAGGAAGGAATTTTGGTATATTTGGAGTTGAGCATTGGACGATGCCACTTGGTTTGCATTCACTTGTTTATCACCATGATCTATAAGATCTTGGATGTATGTTTTTAGTCCTTGACACTTGTTTGTGGAATGTCCTTTAATTTTTTGAAAATCACAATATTTGTTTTCCATGTACTAGGCAGGCTTTGGTTTAGTCTCATCAAAAGGTTTGGTCACAGGATATGTGAATAGATAGCCTGCTTGAAGGAGTCTACTAAAGAAAACACTTAAGGATTCTCCAAATGGAGTGAATGTGTTTATTGTTCCCCCAATTTTGTTGATTGGACTACTGAGGAGGGCGAGGTGCCCCATCTGGCATTGATATAACATTAGAAATTGATGGTTGATTAGGGACATATTGTGACCTATGGGAGGTGTTAGCTACTTGAACATGCTTTCTATTGACTACGTTCTTGTTTTTGTTCCAATAGCAGGACTTATCCCTAGACAACTTATCCTTATTAGGATTATAAATTTTGATCTATCCCTTAGCAATGAGGGCTCTCTCAATGATAGAACCTTTTTCTATGACCTTCGCAAAGGTTGTGACACAATGAAGATTGAGGTTATGTGTCATATCTGCATGAGAGTTTTCCACAAAAAGGGTGACCATGTCCTTCTGACTGAGCTAAGATTTCATTCGAATAGCCAAAGTGCACCACCTTTGCAAGTAGCTTGCAAAGGTCTCTCTCATGTTGTTTTTCTTTCAGAAGATCTAGGGTATCTATATCCTTCTCCAAATTGAAGGAGAAGTGTGCAACAAAATTTTCTAAAAGATCCACAAAATAAGAGATTGATCCCTTTGAAAGAGCCCTATACCAATCTAGAGCCACCCTTGTTAGACTCCTAGGGAATAACCACAAGAGATAATTGTCATTATGCAAGAATTCTTGACAATGTGAGTAGAATTTCTGAAGGCTATTCTTTGGATCTTTAGTTCCTTTATACTTGTCAAACTTTGGCATTTCAAAATGCTTAGGAAAAGGAACAAGTGAGATTGAGGGATCAAACAGATAGGGACAAATATCTTCAAACTTGAAAGAATTTTTGGATGTCCCTGCTTGCAAGTATTTCAATGTGGATTTTATCTCTTCCCACTCCTTGTTAATAGGTGTGGATGACAAAGGAGTGGTCATATTGGATTGATTATAAGGAGCATATGGTTGATATGGTGTGGATGGAGTGGATGGAGTCGAGGTAGTTTGATTGTATGAGGGTGGAGGATGATATGAAGGGACTTGTTGATATTGATTGGGATATGCAGATTGCGGATTGGTATAAGGTTGTTGATGGGCTAATGAAGGTTGATAGTAAGAGGTGGAAGCACCCTACTGATATGATAAATGAGTTTGATAATAGGAGGTGGAAGCACCTTGATGATATGGAGGAGGGGCTTGGTAATATGAGGAAGTGGAAGCACCCTATTTGTATGGAGGTTGTTGTTGGGTGTAATACTGATTAGATTGATAATTGTAAGCACCATTTAGTTATTGGGTGTCATATGGAGGCTGTTGTGGATTGGACGACTGGTAATAAGGATTCGATTGCAATTGTTGGGGATTTATGTAAGACACTTGTGGTTGGGATTCTTGAGTGTTCTAATAAGTGAGGTGAGGATTAGGATTGGACAGGGTAGCAAAAGTGATATATGTACTTGATGGATGGTACAGGTATTGAGTAGCAGGGTTTCTTTGTGTTTGTGTCAGGACTTGGGTATGCTGAGGTGGTTTCTGGTAAGACAGTGTTTGTTGATAGAGAGGATGAGATGGAATTTGATGGTGTTGAGGGACTTGTGGTTGGTGAGGAGGAAACTAATAAGATGATGTTGGCTAATGAGTAGGGATTTCATTTGTTGAGGGGTTGGTACTAGAACACCTTGCAGTTGCTATAGAGGTTGTTGCTAAGGTTGTGAAGTGACCTTTGTTACTTGATATGAATGTTATGAGGGAATTGTAGTATGTTGTGGAAGTTGAGATGGGATAGCGGTATGTTGTTTCACCTATTGATGAGGTGGTTGCAATGAGGTGGCCTGCTGCGAGTTAACTGGAGGCTACTGAAAGGATGGGAATTTCCTTGAGATGGTTGCTAAGACATGAAAGGAGGTGGTGCTAAGTTAGATATCGGTACAGGTGGTGCAGAAAAAGGATTGCCCCCAGTATTCACTAGTGGTTGGCCCGATTGGTTAGGCAGAAGAGGTGGTGCAGATGGTATGGGAGTTGAGCTTTGTGGAATGGGCATTGATGGTGGATTAGGGAGATTCTGTGGCATACAAAAAGAAAGGGGATCATTAGGATTGGGAGCTTGAGGAATGTTGAGCTGAGGAACTCCCATAATTGAAATCGACACCCGAGGAGGATGTGTGACTTGATAGAGCACTGCATCATCAAACCTAGGTTGATACCAATCTTCCTATGGTGGACCCTTAGGGATGTATGAATTACTCGAATTACTTTGTGAATTTTGAGGATCTTGCGATGTTGGGGGTGCAAGAGGTGTGATGTTGACGTATTTCAATAGATCAATTTTATGTGGCAATTTGACTCCCTTCAAGAGTAAGGTGGAAAATATTTTATCCCAACTCTCATTAAGGAGATGATTTGTCATTTGAACGTCAGTGGGATTATTGAGGTATTCATCAACTGTAACCTCAGGTTGGTGGACCATGCTCTCATCAGTAGGAGGAAAAGTAGTGCGGACCTCAGTATTAGATTATGATGAGCTGTCATTATTGGGATCTTGAGGAATGTGAGGTTGGATACCTTGAGCTTGTTGTTCTACCATGAGTTTCTTTTCTTGTGATCGAGTAAGGGGAATGAAAATGAAAAACTACCAGGATGGAATAAGATGACGCTATGCTCTAAGATGCACTCAAATGAAGGATCTAAGTGATGACTAAAGGATCAATTAGATTGGATGATGGATTGATTGATTAGATGATTGGATAGGGGATGCAATTGGATTTAATTAGATTGATAGATGAGATGAGATAATTGTTAGGATTGGATGATTGGTTGGATAGGATGATGAAATTGATTCCAAACCAAGTTCAGAGGTCAAACTAGATGACAGAAAATGTCGATGATCAGATTAAATGATGGAAAGGATGATTACAACTCCGAATCTACCTCAAGATGGAAGTAGATTGATTGGGTTGTGGATGATTATTGACTTAGGACAAATGAAAATCCTAAGTAAGTGCAAAGGATGACTATCAGGATTAGGCACCTAAGCCAAATTAGATAAAGACCTTTAAAACAAAGTCTAGGGGATAGGGATTGATGAACCAATGCTAGAAATGCAATCTAGGGAAGCTCTAAGATGCTCCTATATGAATTGATCGATGGATGGATGAATTTTGGAAAATGTAGACAAACTAATGTGACAATTATGGGTGGATGGATGATGATAATTTTTTTTTATCATGGCAAAGGACTCAAAAAATAACAAGGTTTCAGTGGCCTAAAGGATTCACTCTTTATAATTTGTATGGGAAATGTATATGCCTCTGTGTTGTACAAATTCTCCTTTTCAGGTCATGACTTTTCCTATTCAGGGTTGATAGAATTTCCTTGGTGTCAAATTTTTTTTCCTATGTCTAGGACTCAAATTCGCCTATGTATTTAGGACACAAAAGAAACAGGTGGACTCAGAATGAAAGTTTTCCTATCTTAATGCAGGTTCACCTAAACTACTAACATAATCACCTAAACAAGAAATAGGACCACCTAAACCATCAAAAAAACAAAAAGGGGCAAGCAGACTTGATTAGAAAAATTTCCTAACAGGGATGAAAAATTCGCCTATATCTTGAAACATATGGACAAAATCAAAATTTCCTATTGAGGGGAAAAAAAAACCTATTTCTTGAGTTGTACGAATAGGAAATGAACTCGCCTAAAATGGGATTTCCTATCGGATAAATGAATTGACCTAAATCTTGGACAATACGGATGAGAATAACAAAGTCATAAATGAATTCACCCCTGTAGACAATAGGTTCACCTATTCTAAGAGGGGTACAAATGTGGAAAGACTTGAACTTGATGTAGGTTCACCCCTATGGACAACAAGTTCACCCCAGGATGAGAAAAATTCACCTATTCTATAGAGAATAGGGAGATTTGATGAATAAGGACTAGATGTTGAATTGCCTAAGGGTCAGATAGACTCTCCTATTTAGGGAATAGGAAGACATAGAGTCACCCAAAAGAGGGACCCATAGGTGAATTCTCCTCTGACAAAAAAGAACTCACCTAAAGGGATGACCTGTAATGGACTTAGACACAGAATCGCCCCTTTATAGGGTAGGATCACCTATCCACAAAAGAAAACTCACATTTGTAAGAAGAAAATTCATCTATGAAGGTAGGGGTAGACTCTGACAAAGGACAAAAAACATGGAAAACAATAGACAAAAATGATCGATTGACTCAACTGAAAATAATTATTGGTATCACACAAGAAGACATGCCAAGCAGCACAATCCTAGAATTAGTATTGAACGTTTACAAAATTGATGTAGGCCCACCACCTTGAGATGACAACCCAAGGTTAATACTCCATGATACCGAGGTGGTTCTCTGGATCACCCTTTCTCGTGAGGGCAGGTAGCTAGTATTCCAGTGGCACAGGGTCATCAATAGACACCACAGGCTCACCTTCACAATCTCTCTTGAGGACTATCATAGTCTAGCATGAGGATTTATATTTCTACCCAAAGGAGTATGTGATGATTAACTTCAGGGTACGGTGCACATCCCCTACACTACACCAACTTACAACTAAAACATAGGTCTCTATTTAGGTTGAACAAGGCTATCTCATTCATCCTTGATATACACTAGGTATGTGAGGCACAACCGTGAAAACTAGCCCATCACAAGTGTGGTTCAAAAGCCCTAGTGAGGTACTGGAAACCAGATCAACCCTAAATGTCTCATCTAGGTATCACCATAGCTTTGACACTTTGCTAAACATGATGTTACTAGATTGGGGTACAACTTTAGTTCTCGCCCTTTATATACCCTATCGGTAACACATGGTTGGGATCATCCCCCAGATGATGAAATCCTAAGCAGGCCCCACTAAGGGAAGAAGATACTAGATGCTTTAGCTGGTCCCCAAGATCGCACATAGCGCAAGGGGACAGCTTAGATGCACTAGCACCTCCTAGGTAGACTAGACTGGACTAGGAAAAATTGTGATTTCTTGTCACCCAGGATCATTGAAAGGTGCAAGGGGAGTGGATAAATCAACAACTTGCTCCCAAGAACAACAAACAATGTAAATTGACCCTTTAATTAGTTCTATGTGTGCCTAGATTAGTGCAAAAAATAGACAACAAACAAAACTAATCTAGGGGTCTTTGACCAATTGTCTTATAGAAAATATGTCAGTAATTTTCACCACTAGTCTTGGAAAAACGAGGGATAATTGCTACACAAATCGTTAATGAAATAGCACACTCACAAACAAAAAAGTTAGCAGATCAATACCCAAAATTGAAATCAAATTGAAGATGAAATCATAAAATTAAAGTTCAGGAGTACCTCAAATTCACCTCTGTGTAAGATAGAATCACCTATGTATGATGATCAAAATTTCCTATGTAGAAGAACAATCGAATTCGCAGACACTTGTTTAGGTGGAAGGGAAAATTCGCAAATTCCTTTCAAGCAGAAGGGGTAAATTTTCAATCGCCTCTATAACTTGATCAATCTCGCATGTTCCTAAAGACCTTCACTTGTTCACCTCTATTTTAGGCAAGTTTTCCTCTGCTTCAAATTCGCCCCTTTTCACAAAAAAGGTGAATTCAAGTTTTCCCTTTTCAACTCTAGATTCACCTATGTAATCAACGAGTTCACCCATCAGAGCAGATTCACCCCTACATGTAAAAATTTGAACCTACAAAATTCAAACAACAACAAACTTCAAAGTGTAGACCTGTGATGTGGGTCCCACCGAGCATGCCAGAAATGTGTGCAGGTGTTTCTATCCCTAAAAATGCAAAACAACTAAAATAAATACAAAGCAAAGAACACAAACAATCACCTGAAGATTGGCCTCATTTAACCCAAACAAAATGCACAAGAAATAACAATTTTTACCTTGTTCGAGTTGTCTCCTTTGGTTGGCCCTTTGATGTCAATTTTGTGTGATCCTTGGAAAAATAGCATAAATCCTAGTACAAAATGATGAGGATGAGATCGGGAATGCAATGGTGATTATGGGTATTGTGTGGAATGCAAGATGAGAGCTCAAAGATGCAACAATGGTGGATGGTGGATGCTTGAAAAGTTGCTAAGTGTAGGTGAGTGCTAAGCTTGTGCATAAATGTGGATTGTTGTGTATTGTAAATGAGGGAAAATTCCTCCATTTTTAGGGGAAATTCCTCTAAACAATGGAGGGATAGAATGGATCCACAATGGACAAGATCAAGGGCTAGGGTGAGTTGAGAACTCACAAGCCCTCACATCTTGGCATGTGGCAAGTGAGGTGTCAAGGGGAGATGAGGTGGAGGTACTACATAGTACCTAGGGATTTGGAAAAGATCTCATAAAGGATGTCCTTGTCCCTATGTGGGTGATGGGATATGTGAGGAATTAAAAATTCCTTAAATATCCACATGGGAATGAGGAAAGGAATTAAAAATTCCTTGGAAGGCCTAGGATGAATAAATGTGGATTTAAAATTCACATGGGGAAGGGGTTTCCTTCTCCGAAAGGAGAAAGCAATAAATGAAGTTAAATTTGGACATATGCCATAAATGGCATATCCTAATCATAGATTAATTAAATTAATCTAGATTAGAGAGGATTATGGAGGATGGGACAAGGAGAGAGAAAATAATGAATTTAAAAAGTGATTTAAATTCATAAGGGGAAATGACTAAATTAAATAAATTAGAGTATTTATTTAATTTATAGAGGAAAGGGGGATAACGTATAAAGTATTTAATTATTTTGATTAAATACCTTAGGAATACTAGGAAAGGGGAATATTAATTAAATAATAAATTATTTAATTAACTCATATGAAGGGTGTGGGATAGAGGAATAAAAGAGGCGAATTTGACCATATGTGGGTGGTCAAATTCAGATGTCTATAGTATGTTATTTTTTCATTTTTCCTCTTTCTTATTTTTTATGGGAATCCTATTTTAGTCTATTGAAACTCAAATGCTCATCATTCATTTCCCTTGGGCCTTGGAGATTTTTGTTTTGGAAAATAGGAGCTAGGTTTGGTTAAAGCTTAGGAAGACTAGACATCATCATCATATGGATCATCTTCTCTCAGATTTTGTTTCTGCAATGGTTCATCATCTTTAGAATTAGAGTATGCATGTCTCCTTCATGATTTATTTTAAACTAGAGAATTTGTCTCTCCATCATCAGAGTCTTCTAGACCTGCAACTACAAGAAGATCGTGGGAATTTTTTGCATCATATTTTTCCTTATCACTCATATAATTTGCCTCATCTTCCATGGAAACATCAGGTTCCTCCATATAAGACTCATAAGCCTTATGGTCCTTATCCTTGTTCTTTTTCTTCTTTTCCTTCTTTTTTTTCTTCTCATACTGACTAGCCTCATCATTGTCATCATCCCTATCCTTATGCTTACTCTTCCATAATTCCTTCATGCGTTCAAATTACTCCTCATGCTACATTACCCATTGAAGTTCTTCCTCTTTCTTTCTCCTTTCCATATAAATCCTTCATTCTTCATCAAATTTTCATTTTGCTTCATTAGCTAAGACAAGTTGGTGTGTTACAATAATTGTTTCTTTTGCTTTAAGCCACTCATCTATTTTTAGTTCCATGTTGCCAAGCACACATAAAGAATTTGATGAGTTTTTATGTATGGTTTTAGTGCATCCCCAATTAATTCTAGGCTTAGTTGGATCTCATTTCGAGCTTGAGACATGCCTGCAAGACATAGATATGCATCCATAAATTAGGAAACTTGAACAATTTTGGCCTATATAAAAGATTTTCATTTTCACTACCATGTAGTTGTTCAAACAACGTAGCAAGATTAAATAGTGTTGTGACTTTATCCCATGGTAACTCAAGTGAAACACCACCTTCTTCTAGTTGATGGAAGAATTTTGTATCCTTAAAGCACACAAAACCTTTTCAAATTTTGAGAGAGAACTCTTAAGATCTCCCATCTTTAATTGAACTTGTCCACAAAATGCACAAAACTATTCACTAACTGTGAGAATCCTACAATTAAAAAATGCACAAAATTGACCATAGAGATTTTTCCCCATTTAAAATAGAAAAATTGCCAAAAAATGCATTTAAAACCTATAAAAAAGTGCAAATAAGATGACGCTGATTTTCATGCCAAAAAAAAACCATGAGACCATAACTTGTTTCTTACTATTATGCTTTGATATATTTTTTCCAAGCATCCATAGCTTGTTTGAAATCACCTATTTTAGGATTTTATCCATAGCAGCAAGGTAGTGATTTGTTTGATAAAATGCTTTGGTAGACATGTATGAAAAAATGTGGTAGCATAGACAAGGAAATGAACTTTGGAAAAATGCCTCAAAGAAATGTGGTCTCATGGTGATGGAATGCCATGTGACAGGCGAATTGTTATGGATTATCATGGCATTCCATCACCATGAGACTACATTTCTTTGAGGCATTTTTTCAACTAGTTCATTGCCTTGTATATGCTATTGCTTATTGTTATGCTTTGATAGATTTTCCAAGCATCCATAGCTTGTTTGAAAGCACTTGTTTTAGGATTTTAGCCATAGCACCAAGGCAGTGAACTATTTGATAAAATATTTGGTGGACAATATGTATGAAAAATGGTAGCATAGACAAGGTAGTGAACTATTTGAAAAAAATGCCTCAAATAAATGTGGTCTCATGGAACGCCATGAGAAGAAAATGCAATTGACAATTGCTCCTAATTATTAGTTATGGAATGTGAATTAATTGCATAACTACTTAGGTTGAATTTGTAAAAACTATATTTTAATTGAAATTTTGTCATCTATCAGCATCTAGTTATTAGTTATGGAATGTGAAGTAATGCTTTGAGTTTTAAAGATGTGAAATGCAATGTAATCAACAATTTAGATGATTATGAACAAATAATTGATACCAATTCATAATATACCCCTATATTCCAACCTAAAATATATAAAAAATCCAATCATACATAGTATTATCAAAAAATAATTGAGACCATAATTCAAGCACTAGATTAAATCTTCTTGTCCATTGATTGCTTCAAATAGATATTACAATATAACATAGGTCTCCTCATATATGTTTCTATAAATACCTATGATGATGATATCAAAATTCGGTCTTGGTTTCTCTTTTATAAGAGAAGCAACAAGCTTTAGACTACTACAAAATATGGCATCTTTTCAAAATTCATGTCTCTTTGTATAAACTAGACTAAACATTAGCTTTTATTAAAACATTAGCTTTTCTCCATATTAGTGTATCTGAATGTGCGGTTCTTCTACTGTGACAGCCCCAAGGCCTACTGTTTGGGGGGAGGACCCATATACCTCTTCTCCCACTTGTACACTATATAATCATGTGGCCATTTGTATTCTTGAATTTTCAATATATTTGCAAGGTGAATCTTCCAGCGACTATCTAGTAATTCCCTACCATCCATGATAAACTTAGAATATCTAGCATCCAATGCTGTTACTCCATCCATGATTAAGTTGAACCTGTCAAGAATCAACTCACCATCCTTTTGTATGTGAGTGATGCATTGTGGAACAATCTGGCCAAATTCACTCTTCCATTCATTGAGGTCCTTCAAGTGGTCACCATATTTCAATAGTTTTGGCACAAACCACTGATTCAGAGTATGAAATGAATCTATTATTGTTTTGATCTTTTGGACCTCTCCTTGCATATATTGGAATTCATCTATAACTATTTTGGCCATTTGATTTGTAGGTTTTAATGCTATAGGATCCTTAGTACTCCTCTACAAGATTTTGCACAAGGTTACCAATGTGTCATGTATGGGATGCCAATTCTTAGAAAGGGGATCTTGCATGGGTAGATGTGTTTTCATCTGATCAATTGCCTATGTTAGTGAGCTATAGCAATCATACACACTTTCCAACTTATCCACAATAAGCTTTATCCTATGCTTGAGGAACTTCTCTAAAACATTGTAGATTTTCTTATTCACTCCTTCCTTATCCTCATTGTTGGCTTTCTTTAACTCTTCAATCTCCTATCTAAGAATGATCTCTTGTTCAGTAGAAGTACTTTCTATATCAACTAGTGGAGTAGGAGGACACTGGTATAACATTATTTCTTTGTTCTATGAGGGGCCTACTCCTTTCAATTGTTCCTTCAAATTCACATTTTCCATGAACAATTTATCGAATTCATCATTTAAAAACTTTTGTTCCTTTTCATACTCTCCCAATCTAGCTTCCATCTCCTCAACTATAGCTCAGGTGAACATAGCTAAATGCATTGTCATGGTTGTAACTTCTGGAGGAGATGTATCCTTTAATGTTTTCACCATAGTTGTCCCTTTCATTTCCTATACTACATCTAGTAACCTTGGTTTTTGTGTACTCTTTTGTTTGGCCTAGAATTCTAAGGTTTCAATCTTAGGGTTATACCTTGTGCCACTTACCCCTTCATTTGAGTCAAACTCAGCAATTAGCATTGGGTCCTCTTGTGTTCTCACTTGATCAAGTAATTTTTTTTTCTTTAATTCCATACCATAGAAAATACATATATTAATTTTCAAAATCATCTCTCTAGCCTCTTGTGGGCTGAAATCAATACTATCAATCCTTAATTCATTAAAAGTTTGGGCTATTAGCTCCCATCTTATTTTTTTCAACCCTCACTTCAAACTCTCTCATTTTCATCTTAATCCAAAAGTATTTAAATTCAGGGGTTTTGATAAATTCATCATCTTCCAAGAACTTGTGAGCTTCAAATGCCCTGTCATCCTCATGCATTTCTCTTTCTCCTTGTACCTCAATATCGACTCTAGCTTCAAGCCTATGGGCTTCAATTTCAAGCGTAGGTTGGTCCACTTCAACATCATCCTTGAAATGTCTTAACACATTAACTCTTTCTTTTGTATCTCCAACCTCCTCACTTATTTCATAGGAAACAAGTGGGTCTATCTCTTATGTCTTTTATTTTTTAGGTGGTTGTTCAAGAGGTGATCGTGGAGAAGCATGACATACTGAAAGAATATCCAAAGTTGGTTCTATAATTATAATACCACTCAACCTTTTGGGAAACAATTTGGCAAGTCTCACCGTATTTGCTGCAGTCTTATATAATTCATGAAACCTATTAATTATCATATCAATCCTCTTGATATGATCTGATTCCTCTATGAAATAACCCAAGAAATCACTGTGCTTCATCTTTCTTTCTTCCTCAAACCTTTTCATAAGTTCCCATTTTCTCCTCCTATCAAATACCTATTAAGGAGTGAAATAATTTTTGATTACATCTTCTTCATAGTAAATTTGGTGAGTAACTGTAGCCTTGGTAAGCATGGTGTGTCTTACAAAATTCATGTGACCCTTAGGGTCCAAAGCTCTTTCCTTTCTAGACTATAAAGAGTACCTTGATTTTACATAATTCTACAACTCTTCAAGTGTAACATATCCCACTGATAGTCACCAAAATGTCAATTTGGGTAGAAATGTACTCTTCCTTTGTTTACTCATGACATCCTTTTACATCCATAGAATTTTCCACATGAACTCTAAAAAGGCTAATCGAAGGGGGACAAAATTTGGCAGCATATTTGAGGCATGTGGGCATCCATAAATCCTTATTATTATGGTATCTAGTAGAAAAAACCAATCACTAAAGTTAGGAGTATGGCCTTGCTTAGGTTTCAAAGACAAAGGTCTTAATAATTGTAGCAAAAATATGTGTAGTCTTGGTGACCAGTTAGTGGCCTAGAACTCCCATAATTTTATACACAAATTCAACATGGAATATCACATAAATTAAATTATTTCATCTGTTGTCCCATATATAACACCATAGTTGCATTGGAAAAAACCCCCCTTGCTTGTCAATTTGACCCAAACACATCCTTTTGCTCCATCTATCTTTATTCTAGTATAATATCAGGTGTCATGGCAAAGAATATTACCTGAATGTTATGGGGGCTCTATTTTCCCTGACTTGCAGAAATGCTTCATGTAATGCTTTCTCAAGATATGAGGAAAAACCATATTCAATGTTCATCTCAGGGTTTTGGATCCTCATATCCATCATCATTAAAATAATTGGCATTCTCTCTTCTGCATCTATCCCAAGTACTTGACAGAGAGAAAAGTAGGTTTTCTTGAAATATAATTGGAAATATGAGACTTGAAATGGTTGAGTAGTAGAAGGGGATATAGGAATCACCCTATTGTTCACACCCATTTTCATCTAAATGGGGACTTCATCACTTCTGTGGGTTTTCCTCAATATAGTATAATATTCGTTACTTCTTTGCAAATCAATTTTAATCAAGGCTTGTTTGTTTAGGTCAAAACATTCAATGATGACTACTCCGGTCAACACAACTAATGGTGAACCATCTAGAAATCTCACAGACCTAGTAGTAGGATGATAACTCTAAACCAATACTCTGATGAACTCTACATCTATAAATTTTTTGGAACAATTAACTTGGAAAAATCTAATGCCCATGGATTTGACACTGAAATCTCACCCTCCCTTTTGTTATAAAAGTGCTAGAATAGTTCCCACCCAGAGACAGGGATAAGGGCATCTCTACAACCTTGAGCCACATCACTAAAATCATTCTTAAATCCTCTCTCAATTGATTTAGGGAGTATGTCCATCATAGATTGGTGTAAGGACCTCTTTTTAACCTTAGATTCTTCATTTTTAGTTTGAGGTTCTTTCTTCTTAGGTAGCATCATGTCCTTTTTAGTTTTAGGTTCTTTGTTCTTGGGCAGCATGATGTATAACTATTTTACTTCTCATAGTGTATCTGAAATGTAGAATTCCAAACACTCTTCTACTTGTAAAACTTAATTCACAGTTTAACTATCTTACTTCTCCTACACTTTTGAAGTGAAGAATTCCAAACAATCTTGTACTCGTAAAACTTAATTCACAAGAGTTTGTTGCACTTACTTGGGTTACAATGGTTGCAAAGCTTAACCTCCTCGAACTCCTAGCTCCCTACGTGATAATTTTTGAAAACGAGTGCAAAGAGAATGATGCATTCTTGGTTTAATGGCTTCTGAGCTCAGTCATGTCAACATTAATATCAACCTTACACCAAATATTTTGCTCATAGTTCAAGTTTCAACTTACACCATTGATTTTACAAGATCAGATGGTTGATGTGATTCGTGCATTTAATGCTACTTTATCGCCACCAATTTCTATAGTTTCAACAAGATATAGGGGTATAAACCACTATACTGCATGCTTCTTTGAATTTCACTGTGAGGTAGTGGGATACTTACATCTATACCGCAAGCTTGACTTGTTTAACCTGAGGTAGTGCAGATTACATTAACGGTTCCTTACCTCTATACCACAAGCTTGACTTGTTTAACCCAAGGTACTGCAATTTACATTAATGGTTATCACCATACCACATGCTTCATCACATCCTTCCACGGTATAGTGGTTCATACCATCCTATCACATTCCTTTATGATCTACCTCACGAGATGGCGGGTTATTCCCCACTATATCATACCCTTCATTTTTCCTTCTTGCAGTATGGTGGTTTATGATGTATTTAAATTCTCTCATACCACCCAACTGTGTCCTCATTATAATACTTCTGTAGTATGGTGGTAAACATCTTCATGTTGTCTGTTACACACCGCCAGCTCACCAAGGGTTCAAATTACTACTGCGGGATCACAGTAAGAGATTGTTAAGGGATTTGGAATGTTTTTAGTTGGTGATGTTTTTGCTTAAGTATATATATGATGAATTTTTGGTATGTTTAGTAAAAAATAAAAAGGAATATAAGGGGCAAGGCTCAGGTCATGGAGCTCAAGGTTAATTTTGATGATGGAACTACGAATTTTTTTAAGGTTCTAACAGACCTCATGATAAACTAGACCATGTTTTCCCTTCATCTTGCTTGTCTTATGTTTTTATGAGTTCTTCTCTTGTGAATGTATCCCTAAGGAAAATTTGTCTAATACCTATAATTGTAAACATCTTGGTTTTTGACTCCAAATTCTTTTTAATTTGTAAATTGAATTCTATTTTAAGTTTCTATTTGCAGTTATCAGTTGGTGCAAGAGCACCCTTAGGACTTGATGGCTATAGGAGGCAATGTTTGAGATTTTATATTGTTTTGTGTTGTTTCATGTTTTTGATAAAGGAAAAAATAGATTTTGAAGGGACCCAGAACCCTTTAACAAAAAGAGAAAGGCTGCAAAAAAGACAACAAGCAGCCAACAAAAAAGACCAGCTCCAAAACAAGACCATTCAAGATTTACATTTTACACTTTTCTTCTGGGAGTGGAGAATCATGTCGAAAGGAGGCTTAGAGGATTTATCTTTTTTTCCTTTAATTGTGATCCAAACTTCTTCCACTTGCACCACCTTACCATGCCAAACCAGCTCACTAATTTCATGAAGATGAAAGCTAGTAGCCAAATTATTTGGAGTTTCATCTTGATTCCTGTGCACAGATAAAGACTTTTTTGAACAGCCACCAGAAAGGGAAGCCGATGCACTTTCACTTGAAATGGAAGTCTTTGACTCAATAGGGGTTGCCCTTGTGACCCCACCATTTGAGACAACTGGTGGGGGTATCCCAAGACCCAGAGATTCAGAAGCAACCACCTCTAAAAAAATCTTATTTTGATCAACTTTCTTCTCAACCGTATAATGTTGTTGAGAAGCACCTTTCCACCAAGTACCTATCTTTATTTTTTTCTCAAATCCACAATGTGTAGAAATGTGTTGTTTCATGTTAATAAGTTCATTAATGACCATTTGAGATCATTTTGAACCATTTTGGAATGTTATAGGTTCATTGGTCAAAAGTTGTAAACATTTGCAAAAAAGATGTAAAAGTTGTCCTTGTGAAAGTTGTCAAAAGTGCACTAAAGTTACATGTTTATTTAGGAAGTAAGTTGTGGGTGGTTGGTAGTTGGAAAATAATTGGAAAATAATAAATACATGTTGTAAACATGAATCTCAAGGTTTGGAAGGTTGGGAGGAGATTGGAATGAAAATTTTCAATTTTGCACTCTAAAAACTGTATTTTTCTTACAAATTTGACTGTTATTTTCATTTATAGTGTAGACTATAATTTGCATTGAATGACCTAAATTTTATTCAAGATAGAGGATTGAATCATCTTCAAAATGCATTTTTTTTGGTAAATTTTCATCCATGTTTGAATAAGATACAAGCTTTTTTGTAAAAACTGCCTGAAACCTTGCTTAGGGTTTGCAGTCACATAGAAAACATCATAACTTTTATTTTATCCATTGGAAAAGGCCAAAAATTGGTAGGAAATTTTTTATTGGTTCCTTCTATCACCCTAAAATATTTTGGCTCATTATTTTCATGTGAGAAAAATATCTCTTCACCAGTCCACTTTCACAATCCTTGAGACAGTCCAAACAAAACCCTCTTAGAAGTGACTGTTTGACAAAGTTTTCATTGCAACTCATGGAAAATGATTTGGATTTGTATTTTAACATGTATCTAGGTATTTTTTGATGCAATTTAATATTGGGGGGGAAATTTCATTCATGGTTTGTTACTTGCATTGTAGGGGGGTGTCATATTGCTATGCTTGTTTGAGTAAGGGTTCAACCATGGTTACATTCATTCATGGAAAAGTGGGCCTAGGTTGTAAGATATGTTGAGAAAAAAGTTTTTTAAGGCCATATGAGATGTGTTTGAAGTATTGGAACAAGACTAGAGACCCCTTGAAGCCAAGAACTCAGTTGTGTCATGCCTAATTTCCAAGTAGGCCTAGTAAGGAGGACAATCAGTTTTTGAACCCTTCTGTACAAAGAGGCCCTACTTCATTTCTAGATATGTGTAAGAATGGCCAAAAGGGAATCCTAATTGGGTCTCCTTTTCTATAGATCAAGTATATTACAAAAGATATGACAAAAAAGGCCTTTTTGAAATGCTACAAGGAAGAATGGTGGTTTGTGAAGGAAAGTCAATTGATTGATGACTAAGGGTTCTTGTGAGTGGTTTTCTGAGCTTTTTGGATCATTGTAAACTCCTTCTCTACATCATTAGCATATTGGAAAGTCAACAGTTATCAAATATGAGCTCAATAAAGTTTTATTGATTCAAGTTTCTAATGTATACATTATTATTTATTTGCACTTCATGAAATGAAGACAAGGACTGTGAAGCACAAATTACATGATAGTGATCATAATGTAGAAATTCCATAGACAGAATATGAGCACACATGTACTCAAAAAGTGGCCAAGGATAATGAACATCTTTTGAGTCTTGGTTTCAAAAGGAAAGCTGTAAATCCACTAACTAGTATATTATTTGTTTAATAGTCTTTAATAAAATTTTATAGGCAATTGCTTTATGTATATAAGACATAATATGATTTTTTTTGTTTTATAGGAAACAAAAAGAGTGCAAAGAAAATGTGGAGAGAAAACAAAAGGAAAAGAAAGATACAGTGTTTTCATCTTGTAGAAGCCAACACTTTTATGAATCAACAAATGCAGTTGGTGAAAATGATAGTTGTGACAATGTGCATCCTAGTATAGCACATGGTGATATGTAACCTAATATAGCACTTGGTGATGTGAAACCTGATATAGAACATGGTGATGTGTAGCCTGATATAGCACATGGTAATGTGCATCCTGATATAAAACATAGTGATGTGCAATGTTGCGATGATCTC
>VDFB02290256.1:0-22679 GCA_007258455.2 Sequoia sempervirens | reverse complement strand
ATCATGTGAATTTAAAATTCACATTTATTCCCCCAAAAACTTCTCTCATCCCCATGATGATAAGAGAGGAATTTCTAAAATTCCTCACTTGTCACCATCACTCTCATATGGGGACAAGAACTTCCTTTTTAAAGAGATTTTCCCCTAATCCCAAGGTACTTGCAAGTACCTCCACCTCACATGTCCTCTTTCCACATCACTTGACCTTGTGACACCTCCTCTTCCACATGGCAAGATGTGAGGGCTTGTGAGTCCTCAACTCACCATAGCCCTCCATCTTGTCCATGTTGGCTAAATCCTAGCCATTGAATCCTCTAGAGACTCTTCCCTTAAAATGGAAGATTTTCTCTTATTTTCATTCATAACACTCATTCGCAATTCAAGCATTCTACTCTCTAGCAATTTTCAAGAACTCTCAAGTACTTGTATTTGCATTCAACCTCCATTGTTTCATTTTGAAACTTTCATTGCATCCATTTGCAGTCATCTATCAAAATACCCAAATAGCTCATTGCATTCATCATCTAATCTAGATCACTTTGCATAGCATTTCATCATATTTTCCATCAAGGAGCACACACCAAATCTTCAACAAAGGGCCAACCAAAATGATCACTTGGACAAGATATATTTCTTGCTTTAATCTTTATTTTGTTCAAGTCAACTTAGGTTAATCTTGAGGTGGTGTTGTGTTATTTCTCCTTTGCATTTCTTTGTTTTTACATCTTTTAGGATTTAGAAATCACGCTACACACAATATGTAATCAAGACAACAAAAGATCTCAACTTGCATAAACATTTCATCATTAATCATCATTCAAAAGCATGACATTTAATGCAAAATATCATTTCTCATATATACTCCAATTAGTTAAATATAAGGAAAAATCAAACAAACATTCAAGCATATAGTCTACCGCCAACATAGTTAATTAATATATAATAAAGTCTTATAAAATATAAAAAAGGATTAATTAAAGTGTCATTTCATGCATTCATCATTTCTCCCCCTTTTGTTGTCAACCATGTCCTTATGGTTGAGGATCAAGTAAATCTATGTTTCTGCCTTCCAACCAAATAACTAGATCACCACAATAAGCCATATATTGTAGGAATGTTCTCCATTGAGCATATATGTTTTGTTCTTCAATTGTCCTCAACCAATCTTTCAAACTTTCCCTAACAAACTGTGGTGAAGCATTTAATGCAAGTGCTGGTGCTATGAGAAATGGAGGTCTGAACCTCATTCCTACCCAATTTATATTCTCCTTTTCAATGATTTGTATCAAGGATCTCACTCTTGTGAGACTCCAAGTGATATTTCTTGGAGAGATTGGTTCTCTCCTTTTGAGTGATGATGGAATGTTGCTATATCTTTCCTTGGCTGCAGTTAAGGCTCTATGTGGGAGATTTTCTTGAACACTTCTAAAAAATCTAATGATTTCATTCAAATTCCTTTTTATAGATAAGTTTCACATTATCTAATTGTGCAAAGTATCTAAAGGCGGCTCTGAAAGACATAGACCAAGGTGTTTCATTCCTCATTGGAATGCCCAATCTAACCTATGCCTCCTTATATTGGTATGTTCTGTTATCCCACTCAACTTGATTTTGTAAAAAAGACACAAAAGGCCTAATTTGTAACTCCCCAATGTAAATATTTAGAAAAGACTGTGGAAAATTACTGAGAATGAAGTCATGCTAAAAGTATTCGTACATCTAGTTTTGAACTGTAGGATGGTTGTTGTAGAAATACTCAAGAAATTCTTGGTCATCATTATAATCTGTCTTTCTTTTCAAAACCAATTGATTAATTTTCCATTGTAAAAACCTTTCCCTCGAGAATAATGCATATAACTTTGAAGGTTTCCTCATTGATAACATTGCTAAGGAGAGATCTACCACTTTTTGTAATCTTTCATTTGCCTCATCTCTCTTTTTACAGCTGTTGATTTTGGCTCTTCAATTGGTTATTCTCATGTTTAAGCTTGAGTGTTGTAAGGGAGAGGTATCTCCTCAGAGCTGATGAAGTAGATGCTTCAAGATAATGGAATCTACTTGACTATTGTTTTAACTCCTCTTCTTTCTATTGCAATTCAATTTTCAATCTCTCCATTTCTATAGCACCAAGCCTTGTTGTTTCCTTAGTTTGAGCTAATGCTTGTGCATTAGCCTGATGTAAGGCCTCTTCTATTTGACTTAATTGTGTTTTCAAAACATTTTATTTTTCTATCATTTCCTTTTCTAGTTTCTCAGTCTTGGACACAAATTTTTGTAATTCTTCTTCCATTATTCTTAACTTTTCCTCCATAAATTGCATTCATTTCATTTCCTCATCCAACTCTACTTGCATTCTAGAAACTTCCATAGCTTTAGCCATCTCCTCCTCTTCTTCTTCCTCTACCTCTTCTTCTTGCAATTGAGGGGATTTTTGTTGTTTAGTTATTGGTTCTTTTCCTTTTCTTCTTCTAAAAACCAGAATAGGTGGTGAAGAATATTCATCAAACCCCAAACGGGATATACTCTTCCCAGAGACCATGAGTGGACTATTTTTACGGGAGACCATGAGACACCAGGAATAGGGACTTTTGAGATGGAATTGTGGCTCTCAGGAGGACTTTTGGGCTATTCAGGAGAACGAACAGGCTCTTGAATTTCCTCACTACTTTTCAAGGTATCTTGAGTGGCCGCAAGGGTTTCAACTAGTTTTTCAAGGGAATTTGGAACATGGGAATCAATGTTAGCAACATTAGGGTCTCCCTATACTGACACATGCCTTTTTCTTTTCACTATACTTTGGGTTGCTCTTTCAACTTCCTGTAGCTTTCTTTTTCCCTTTTTTGTACTTTTTCATAAGCTTCCCCTTTTTTAATTTTTAAATTTTTCTTACAAATAACTTTTTAGATTCTTTCCCACTTTAAAATGGGGGTCGACAACCTAAATCCTGAAATTTCCTTCCCAAACTCCTTCTTCATGAAATGATGTTTGATAATCAAATGAATTAAGCTATGGTATCTAATGGACGAAACTCCTCTAGACTTTACTCTAGCTACCATCAAGGAGATTTGTGTGAATAAAAAGTTAGGAAGATTAATTCTTGCAAAAGGCCTTACGTTTCCATACCTTAAATGCATGATCATCTACATTCTTGGCCCAAGAATTGTGTCATACTGACCCTCGTAGGTGAAATTTTTCATTAACCAGGTTATGACTATCCTCCATGGTTCTTCCAGACTATTGCGAGCAACTCCCTTTTGACTTCCTTTATGCCACTGGATTTATGGTTTCCTTTCTATTTCTTCATGGAATGCAAACACCAATTCTTCAAAACCCACATGTCCTTTGTTCACTGGCTCACCCTTAGTTGATATACCAAAGAGCTCACTAATAATAGCAGGGGTAACTTCAATTACTTCTCCTCTTACCCTGGTGATGTTTACATGAAAGTTCATAACAAACTCCTCAACCAAATCAAGTTCAAATCCTTCATACATTTGTATGAATTCAAACCACCCTGCTTCTCTCAACTATCTCTTTGCTTCAGGACCTAGAATGAAGTTTTTTGGTTCTAAATTTCTTTTCTTCCCCATCTTTCCTTACTTCTGCATTTTTTATCAAAGACAATGGTGGATGTAACTCTTTGAAAAAAATGAAAATGAATGTCTCTTTCCACAAAATGACTTTTCCAAAACTAAAATGAATTTTGTCGAAGATGTCAGGTAGCACTTTTATTCCAATTTCTCATTCCTTGTGAAAATTTATCGACGTTTTTGAATTATGACTCAAATAGTTGGTGGTGATAATGATATCATTACTATTATTCCAGTAAAATTACTATGAAGCAAAAAGTCTTCAGACATTTAAATTTATTGTGAAATACCACCCCCAATATTTTCAACCTTATATCCTCGCCTTCAGATCTTGAAATCGACTGAAAGGACTCATTCTTATTTTCGACAAAATCTTCAATAACTTTTCATTTAATGCAAGATGATGATATGTTCAAAATTCATTTAATGTCTGTTACTGACATTAACTAACTCGGCGGTATTACTTCAAAATGGTATTTATAATAAATGTGTAATTTTTTGATAAATAATGTCAATCAGAGTATGAATCTAACTCTGAACACTCCCAGTCCCATTTGACAGTGTACTTAAACTTATCTAGAGAAAACTATTAAGAGAATTACTAAGAAGTGTTATGTTTCATTGGAGTCACTACTGTGACACCGAGTCACTGCTTCAACAGACCGCCATTTCTAGTTTTCAATTTACCTCCTTTATTCATACCTTTTCAAAAGATTACCCGGAAGTACATTCTCTTATGGAAGGAATATCTTTCATCAAAAAATGTTCAATCCTATTCTGCAACTCTACTACAAATTCCTCTTTTGATGTAGGTTTGTGATACATTTTCAAATGATGGTCGTTAAATAACATGACCCTTCTTTCTCCATCTATTGGTATCAATTGAACTACTCCATTTTAAAAAACTTCATCAATGTCATAAGGTCCCAGTCATCTTGTATGAAATTTTCCTCTAAACTCTTGAAATCTGGAGTCAAATAATAGTGCCCAATCTCCCTTCTTAAATTTTCTTGTCACAATATTTTTTTCATGCCACTCCTTTCTCTGCTTTTCAATTATCTCTGTATGTTGAATAGCTTCCATTCTCATCTCATCAAGTCGATTCTACAATAGAATTCTACTCTTTTCTACTTCAGGAAAGTCAATACCAATCTCCAATGTTGTCTTCAATGTCTACAATTCAAATTCAATAGGAATTATTGGAGTTTTTCCAAATACTAGTTCATATGGAGAGAATCTAGTAGTTGTCTTCCAGGTTGTATTATATGCCCAGACTACCTCTTCCAACCTTTCTTCCCAATATTTCTTCCATAATGAAACATTTTTTGTCAAAATATACTCCAATTCTCAGCTAGTAGCCTTCACTTGTCCATTTGCTTGAGGATGATATGGCGTTGATTTTTTGTGTGTCATTTGGTACCTTTGCATAAATACTTCCATCATAGTAGACACAAACTATGGCCCTTCATTTGAAACTATCTCTCTTGGTGCACCAAATCTCTACAAAATATGCTTGTACAGAAAATCAACTACTTTGTCTTCTCTTGTTTATGGTAAAGCTTTCACTTCAGCCCATTTCATGACATAATTTGTGCAAACTAAGATATATTATTGTCCTCTGGAAGGTGGATCAACATATCCCACAAAATCAATTCCCCATTTTTCAAATGGTTCCAAGGCTATTTGAGGTTGTAACAGAATCTCCATTTTTGGTGTAGGTCTTCCCATGTGTTGACATTCATCACAATGGTTCACAAAGAATTAAACATCCTTTGTCATAGATGGCTAAAAATAACCAACTCCTAAGATTTTATGAACGGTTCTAACTATTGAGTAATGTCCTCTTTCTGGCTCATGATGGCAAGCATGTATGACATCATAAATGTCTATTTAAGCAACACATCTATGAAGAACATGGTCAAGAAACATTTTAAATAATAAACCATTTACCCGTTGAAACCTAGAGCTTTCATGAATTAACCTTTTTTTTTCTACTTAGGATTGAAATAATTTGGGCACTTCCCTGTTACCAGATAATTTGCAAGATCAACAAACCATGGTGGATGAATTGATATTGAAAATAAGTGTTCATTTGTACATGTATCATCCAATAGCTCTTGATTACCCTATAAAACAATTCTAGAAAGGAAATCAGCAACAACATTATCTTTACCAGGCTTATCAACAATTGTTATATCAAATTCCTACAACAACAATAGCCATCTTATGATTCGTCCTCCTACAACAACTTTATTCATCAAATATTTAATAGCAGCATGGTCTGTATGAATAAATACCTTGTAACCAGTAATGTAATACCTAAATTTATTGATTGCATATATTACTGCTAAGAACTCTTTCTCAGTTGTTGTGTAGCTCCTTTCAGCAGGATTCAATTTTTTGTTGATATAGTAAATTTCATGCATTGCTTCATTTTCATCTTTTTGTCCCAATACTGCACCAATAGAAAAGTTAGATGCATCAACATGTATGTGAAATGGAACTCCCCAAATAGGTCCCTTGATAATTGGAACAATAGCTAAGGCATGTTTAATTATATCAAATGATTTTTGACAATCACTTGTCCAAAGAAATTATGCATCTTTCTTGAGCAATGTAAACAAAGGTTCAACAATTTTACTAAACCCTTCAATAATATTTTATAGTAACCAACATGCCCAAGAAAACTATGAACTTCAGTTTGATTTGTAGGGATTTCAATCTTTGGAATGATTTCAATTTTCTTGGGGTCAACTTTTATCCCTTATTTTGAGATGTGGTATCCCAGAACAATACCTTTTGTCATCATAAGGGAACTCTTTTCATGATTCAAGGACAACCTATGATCCTTACATCTTTGCAAAATTTTATTCAAGCTCTCAAGTGCCTCTTCAAATGTTTGTGCATGAATTGTGAAGTCTTCCATATAAACTTCTACACATAAGGTAGTCAAATCTGTAAAAATTGCCAGGACAACCCTTTGAAAATTTGTTGGTGCATTGCACAATCCAAATGGTAGTACTGTATAAGCATATGTTCCCCAAGGACATGTAAAGGTAGTCTTATCCTGGTCTTCAAGATCCACTTGAATCTAATTATAACCACTAAAGCCATCTAAGAAAGAGAAATAACTACTGCCAACAAGGTTATCTAGTACTTGATCAATAAATGGCAAAGGAAAATGATCTTTTTTAGTGGCCTTGTAAGTCCCTATAGTCCACACATACACACCATTTTCCATTTTTCTTAAGAACAATAACCA
This sequence comes from Sequoia sempervirens, assembly GCA_007258455.2. Taxonomy (NCBI): domain Eukaryota; kingdom Viridiplantae; phylum Streptophyta; class Pinopsida; order Cupressales; family Cupressaceae; genus Sequoia; species Sequoia sempervirens. The sequence continues at coordinate 15,827 of VDFB02290256.1, read as the reverse complement.
ATGGAGAAACCCACTAACTACCAGATATTGGATAAATAAATCTAACTTTCAACATTTTTTCTATCTCTTGTTTCACAATATCAAGTAGAGAAAGATTGATCCTTCTTTGGCCTTGTCTTATTGGGTTTACATCTTCAGTGTAAATATGATGAGTACAAATAGAAGGGTGAATTCCTCTCATTTCTTTATACTCCCAAGCAAATGCTTCAAAATGATTTTCTAAAGCTAGTTTGGAATCTTTGATTCTCCGAACTTGGGATGATGAGAAATGAAAGGTGGATATGGAGTTTCAAGTGGATTAGGACCAACTTCTTTATATACCTTGTATGTCACTCTTGAAGCTTTCTTTTACATTGATGAACATCTTTGATGGATGTGTTGGAAAAACAAGGATAGTCAACTAAGAAGGGGGGTGAATCCGTCGTCACAGAATATTTAAACTTTTCAAACTTTACTTAACCTAAGATCTGATGAATGAACAATGAACCATACACAATCAACACATCAGAAGCACAAAGAACACCAATTTTTTTTATGTGTAAACCCTATTAGGGGAAAAATCATGGTGGATGTTAGTCTACAATATTATGCCCCGTTAAAAGTATAATGAGAATAATAATGGGAATGCACATGCATTTAGGCACACTGCCTAGAGCTCATTGCTCAAATATAAGAGGGCTCACTTCCCAACAATACACAATAATTTGGATTAGATCCATAGGGTGTGAACTAAGAAAATAGCTTCTACACAAGCTTGATTACAGTTCCAGTTAAGCACAAAAAACCTTCTTCACACTTCGCTCAACCTTCTCACTCTGCTCTGCAATTGAATGATTAGATCAATGTTTGCACACTTTCTCTCTCTGGATTTCCTTTTCTTTCACACACTAACTTCACTCAAAAAACTACTCTTATATATTCGCAACATGAAATACATCAACAACCAAGTCAGACAGAAATATAAAACATATTTACAATGTTGGCCCAATTTTACAAATAAATTTTAATGTGAATCATACACTGTCAGCTAATTTTATGATGTGACCCAAAATAATATCCTCGAGCGTGCCAAAAATTCAAATTTTGATCTTCAAGGATCCACAACACGTTAAAAACATCATGTCAACCAAGAACATGAAAACCTGAACAAACATGAGAAAAATATTTGATCACGAACACACTGATCAATGCAGACAGACAACAAGAATAGAGAATGATCTAGAAGCATCCACAAATAACAAGAACTAATAGAGAAGCATCCACAAAAGCATAAATTATAAGAATCACATAAATTTCAATCAGGAACACTAACAAAGACCACAAAAACATTGTCAGAACACAATTGTTCATAGCACAATCAAATATTCACACATACCTTTGAAACTTCCAGTAGATGATCTAGATACTCTCAACAATAAACCCTTTATTCCACAACAACTGATCTTCAACGTACAAAACAAAAAACCTTCATGACTTTCACTGTTCCACTCGTAACTAGCAACTTTGTAACTCTTCCTTCAACAATTTTTTCAATATCCTTGACATATACAACCTTCACTACAACAATGCTAATAGTGTTGACATCAATAACAACCACATATCAACAACGCATCCACAACATCCAACAATCTCCCCCTTTGGCATTGATGACAACACATGATGTGAAAAATACCATCAACACAGTTGCACTAACTCCCCCTTAGATTCTGACTCTTCTCCTCAGCTGCTCTTCTCCCCAAAAGGATTTTTCACATTGCTCTTCTCCCCCTTTGAAATCAATGGAAAAGGTAATCATTACCTTCCCACATACAAGCTCTGAACCACATATATGCACATCTGACTACTCCCCCTGAGTAGCAGTCATAGAAACATCAATCTAGATCAGGAAATATCTATGAAGCACACAGATTGATGCAAGTAAATGCATCTCTAGTTCATATCAGGAGGGGTAATCACCCCTAGCATCCCTCTAAGATACTCAAAAGTATCATTCAACAACTTAGTGAAAATTTCTGCAACATGTTCTTTGGTAGTTACATTCTCCAATCTGACTTCTTTCTCATTCACTTTCTCCCTTAAGAAGTGAAACTTGATTGATATATGATTAGTCTTAGAGTGTAGCACCGAATTCTTTGATATGTTAATTCCACTTGAGTTGTCACGGTATATGGCAATAGGTTATTCATATACTACTTTGATATCTTTTAGCCTCTGTTTCATCCACATTACTTTAGTATAGTTATTTGTAGCAACAATATACTCTACCTCAACAATAGATAGAGAAATGGAATTCTTATTTTTACTCAGCCAAGACACCACCTTCTTCCCTAGGAAGAAGGCACCACCACTAGTAATCTTCCTGTCATCAACATCTCTTGCCCAATCCACATCAGTATATGCACTCAAAGTAAGATAAGATCATCATCCTTAGGATACCAAAGTCCAAAATCAACTATTCCTTTTAGATATCTAAAGATTCTCTTTACAACAATCACATGAGACTCTTTTAGATCAACCTAAAATCTAGCAACCATACATACAACATTCATAATGTTTGGTCTGGTCTAAGTTAAATAGAGAAATCCACCAATCATTGAACTGTATCTTGTTTGATTTTCCTTAAGAGAATCATCATTTTGTGTTAACTTGCATCCGATCACCATGGGAGTACCAATAGGATTTGAGTCTTCCATGCCAAACTTCTTCAACAGTTCTTTCACATGTTTGGATTGAGTTATGAAAATTCCCTTGTCCTAAGCGAGTAACTTGTAATCCCAAAAGGGCTGCATCTCAATCATGCTCATCTCACAGAATTTAGCGCCATTTTCATTAGAAAACTTCATACATAGATTATGATCTCCAAAAATAATGTCATCAACAAAGACCTCAATAATCAACTCTTTGTCATGATCCAACTTGAAATACAAGTTGTTGTTAGCAATACCTTTATTGAATCCAAGATTTAGTAAATATTTATCCAGTCTAGCATACCAGGCTCTGGGGGCTTGCTTGAGTCCATGTAGAGCTTTCTTTAATCAGCAAACCATGTCCTCCTTGTTAGTCAGTTGAAATCCATCTGACTGTTCAATATATACTTCTTCTTCTAGATCACCATTCATAAAAGTTGACTTTACATCCATTTGATAGACTTTATATTTCTTATATGCAGCATAAGCAAAAAATAATATAACTTCAATTTTGGCAACAGGAGCAAAGGTTTCTTCAAAATAAATACCTTCCATTTGTGAATACCCTTCACATACCAGCCTTGCTTTATTCTGGACCACTTCACCTTGTTCATTCAACTTATTCTGAAATACCCATTTAGTACCAATCACATTTTTGTCTTTAGGTTTGGGAACAAGTATCCATGTATCATTCTTTTCAATCTGCATCAACTCTTCTTTCATAGCTTCCATCCAGTGTTCATCATTGCAAGCTTCATTGACATCTTTAGGCTCAATCTTGGATATCAGGCAATATTCTTCTACAATTTTTCTCCTAGTTTGCACACCTTTATTCTTGTCTCCTATAATTTGATTTTCAGAATGATTTAGCCTCACATACCTTGCGACTTTGGGACTCTCTTGAGCTTCTGGTTCTTTTATTCTTTCTTCTGCACTTGCACTTGTCTCTCCTTCCTGACTTACTTGATTTACCAGAACAAATTGAAGTTGTTTTACTGAAACATATGGCACAATTTGAAGTTGATTACGCGTCTGAGCATTCTTCCCTTGGTTTGTGTTGTCTTCTTGGTCATCTAAATCATATCCACAATATATGGATGATCTAGTAGAGTCCTCATCAACTCTGACATTTGCACTCTCAACCATTTTTCTCAGTCTTCTGTTATAGCATCGATAGGCCTTGCTTTTAGTAGAGTAACCTAGAAAGATTCCTTCATCGCTTCTTGCATCAAACTTTCTTATATCCTTATCTCTCTTGATATAACACTTGCTTCCAAAGATCTTGAAATATCTAACAATAGGCTTATAACCAAACCATAGTTCAAAAGGAGTCTTACCAGAATTACCATTGAAATTTACCCAGTTCAAAGTGTACACAACAATGCTTACAACTTCACTCCAATAGATGTGAGGCACATTTCCTTCTATCAACATTGTTCTAGCAGCATCCAGAATTGTTTTGTTCTTTCTCTCTGCAACTCCATTCTGTTGAGGGGTTTAGGGAGTAGATAACTGTCTTCTAATTCCATGCTCTTCACAAAAGGAATTGAACTCCCTGGAGGTGAACTCAACACCTCTGTCTGACCTTAAGCATTTGATTTTCAGACCTTTCTTATTCTCTACCATAGCTTTGAAACTTTTGAACTTCTCTAATGCTTCACATTTTTCTCTTAAGAAAGCAACCCATATCATCCTAGAATAATCATCAATAAGTAGCATAAAGTACCTTTCTCCACGAAGACTTCTGACTCTAGAGGGACCACATAGATCAGTATGTACTAGCTCTAGTAATCCATTTGTATGATGATGTTTGCTCCAAAAAGAAACTCTAGTTTGTTTTCCCATCTGACATTCCTTACAAATTGTGTTAGTAGGCTTTACTAGCTTAGGTAGATCTCTTACTGCTTGAGTGGAGCTTACTTTAACAATGTTATCAAAATTCACATGGCACAACCTCCTATGCCATAACTAGCTTTCATCTACTTGAACGAATTAAACAGCTTTCCATGCGGGTGAAAATATTACATACGTCTTTACCTAAAGCGAATTGCTTTTCCAAGTCTTTTACGTATCCGCATCTTCCATATTTGGGCTGAAGATCATAACCCTTGTCCACCATCTATCCAACACTCAACACATTTTCTTCAAGAGCGTAACGCATAAAGAGCATCATTAGTGTTATGCTTACCACAAAGACAAATAAATCCTCTGCCACGAATCACACCAACATTGTTATCTCCAAATATTACAACCCCGCTGTCATACTTCTCAAGACTTACAAATTTTACTTGTCACCGGTCATATGATGTGAGCATCGTTGTCAATAACCCTCATCGCACTTCTTCAGCGTTGGGTTGCAAAATTTTCCCAACTTCATGATTCAGTATACCAAACCATTTTTTCATACATTGCTTGGAACACCCACTTCATCCTCATTTCATTATCTTTATCGGACTCACGCTCATTAGTGCTCCTTTCATCATAGTAACATTTCTTTTGGAATCTAGATTTATTGAAACCCAGATCTAGGAACTTTCTTAAAGGACACACCTTGTTGCAAAATGACCTGTTTGCCTACCGAAAAACGATGGAAATGGAAACCTCATGCTTACCTTGTCCTCCGCCCTTTCTTCCTGTCGATTAGCTGAATTCTTCTACCTCTCTTTCTTCATCTTCAAATATTTCAATTCTTATCGCTGCGGATCCCTTGACTTTTTGGAACCTCTCCTAGGTCCTTATCTTTGTTTAGTTTTCTTGGATATAGTAGCCTTGGATGAATTGATCTTAGGGGCAATTCACCAAATTCCACCTCAATCCAAAGCAACAAGTTTGCTTAATCGGTGTATCTCTTGTCATATTTGTCCAATGATCTAGTTTCTTTCCGTAGCATGAGCCTTTATGCTTTTTAGCCAAGAGGGAGGCAATGATCAAGCACTTTAGCTACAATTTCTTCCTCTTCACTACCACAGGTATCAATTCCCATCACTATTTCATTTTACTCTCTTGCGCGGAAATAAGAATGTTTTCATCTTCACCCATCTTCAAATTTTCATACTTTCCTTTCAAACTCTGTAGCTTAGCCATCTTCACATGTACATCTCCTTCATACAAAGTTTCCAACTTCATCCAAATCTCATGAGCTGTCTTCAGACCTATCAAATTCATCATTTCTGAATATGTTAGAGCGCTCAACAAAGCTTCCATAGCCCTAACATTATTCTTAACCTCTTTAATCTCATCAGCAGTGGTAGGACCATTCTGAGGAATAACATATGGATTCTTTGTAATCTTCCAAAAGGGTTCTCCAATACACCTTAAATGACATTCCATCTTGGCTTTCCATAATGAGTAGTTTGTTCCATCGAATCTAGGACTGTCCTTCTTGTATGATGCCATCTTGGATAACCTCAAGCTTTTAAACTTCTTCAGAGTAACCTGCTCTGATACCAATTGTTGGAAAAATAAGGAAAAACAACTGAGAGAGGGGGTGAATCACTGGTCACAAAATATTTAAATTTTTCAAACTTTACTTAACTTAACCTTAGATCTGATGAATGAAGAATGAACCATAAACAAGCAACACATCAGAAGCACAAAGAACACCAAAAAAAATTCCTAGAAACCCTGTTAGGGGAAAAACCACGGTGGATGTTAGTCCACAATATTATCTACTGGTAAAAAGTATATAATAGAGAATAATAATGGGAATGCACATGCATTGAGAACCTTTGCCTGGAAGCTCAGCACAGCATCTCCAAATACAAGGGCTCACTTCCCAGCAATACCTGATAATTTGGATTAGATCCATGGGGTGTGAGCTGAGAAAATAAGCTTCTACATAAGCCCTAATTACAATTCCGATTAAGCTTCCGAAACCTTCTTCACACTTTTAAGCAAGCCTTCTTCTGCACTTTTCTGCGAAATCCGTAGTTAGATAAATGTTTGCACACTTTCTCTTTCTCTAGATTTCCTTTTCTTTCACACACTAACTTCACTCAAACAACTACTCTTATATATCCACAACATGAAATACATCAACAACCTAGTCAACTAGAAATATAAAACATATTTACAATGTTGGCTCAAGTTTACAGATAAATTTTAATGTGAATCATACACTGTCATCTAATGTTATGATGTGACCCAAAATAATATCCTCAAGCATGCCAAACATTCAAATTTTGATCTTCAAGGATCCGCAACACATTACAACCATCATGTCGACCAAGAACATGAAAACCCAAACACACATGAGAAAAATCTTCGATCACAAACACACCGATCAACACAGACGTACAACAAGAATAGAGAATGATCTAGAAGCATCCACAAATAACAATAAATAATAGAGAAGCATCCACAAAAGCAGAAATGATCATAATCACATAAATTTCAATCAAGAACACTGACAGAGACCACAAAAACACTGTCAGAACACAATTGTTCATAGCATGATCAAATCTTCACATGGACCTCTGAAAATTTTGGTAGATGATCTAGATACTCTCAACAATAAACCCTTTAGTCCACAACAATTGATCTTCAATGTACAGAACAAAACACCTTCATGACTTTCACTGTTTCACTAGCAACTAGCAACTCTGTAACTCTTCTTTCAACAATTTTCTCAATATCCTCAACATATACAACCTTCACTACAACAATGCTAATAGTGTTGACATCAATGACAACCACATATCAACAACACATCCACAACATCCAACAGGATGACATTCCCTTTTTTATTTTTCCCCATAGTTTCTTTGAATAATGGAGTTTGATAGTGATTATTTGCTTTCTTTTGCTTTGGCATCCATTTGAATTTGATTTGTCCATTTTTATTTTCTAATTATTTTGCTTTGATAACTTTCTGTTTTCTTTGATATAGATTTTTCCCTTTTTGTTGGTCTCAATTAGTGAGTGGAAAGATGCGAGGATGAAGATTCATGATATGATTGGTTGGAGTGTTGGTAGTGGTTTTATCATAAGGACTCTTTATGCCTCCCATGTTGATGTTTACATTAGGTAAAATTTCCCCTAGTATTATGGAGGTATTGTTGACATGTTTGGATTATTTGATCTTTGAATAACCAAGACCTTTTTGCTCAAGATTATCAACCTTTAGTATTTCTTCTAGGATACCGTATTTATGTAGGCCTAATCCCTTACCTTGATAATGCATCTACTGATAAACTACCACTAAATATGATTTTTCTTGGAAACATGATGCTACTTCCTCTATACTTTGTTGAGAATCTTGAAAATTAATAGTAGAAATACTAGATCCTGATTATTCTTCAATAGATGTTTGTGATTCAAACTCAATGTAGGAGTATTCTTCATGACTCATGTCTGAAATATCATCTTGAAGCTCTATCATTGCCTGATTATTTGTGAGGGTGTCAAGAGTAGGAGACTCTTGTTTTTGAGGAAGATAATCTACATGTCCCTCAAAAAGAAGCATCTCATGGGTAGATGTAGGATTGTTTGGTGTATGAACATGATCATCCTTTGTAAAATCCTAAATGATTGGAAAATATTCATTAGGTCATGATAGTATTTTGGGGAAGTGTATTCTTCATCGTGACTTATGCCTTCTAATTTATTTTGTACCCCTTTTGAGGAAATATCTTGATACATGTACATAGTGATAAATGTCACAATCTTGTGCAAATTTGAGATCATTCTTGTAGCTTTTTTATTCATATATACACATGTATGCTTATACATTTATCCCTACCCCATCCTTATACACACACATTTATATATTTATCTTATTCACCTATGCACCTACCTCTATTATCCATTAGCCACTTGGATTTAATTATTTCCCACATGAGTTGACCAAACACACATTTGGTGAAATTTGATGCTAGGTGCTAGTATTTAAAGATGCTCGACCATTCATTCTAACAATCAAAATTATTATTCACACATCATTCATAATCCTCTCATCCTATAGCTACTATACTCTTAATATTATAGTGTTCATACGGTTATAAGTAGTTAGATTGTGGATAACTTAACTCTTAATTTATATGGTCATTAATAAGTCATATTGGGTAGCATGTAAGACATAAGTATGACATATAGAAGAGCTAGTGGTTAGTTTATGATCATCTTATTATGAGTTGTGTTCTTGTTGGATCCTTTTGGAGGTTTTCCCCATTGAAGTGGCTTATTACCTTATGCATTATCAATATTTGCAGTGTATTTACTATTATATTATTCTCTTATGCAATTTATTTAATTACAAGTGGTATTAGAGCATGATCTTGGCACCTAAACCATAAGAAACAAGGGAATTTTTTATTATTCAAGAGGCCAAATTGTGAAGTGCACATCTCTCTCAATTTGGAAAAAATAATAATTTTTGGATTGTTAATCAAGGATATATTAAAGCTACTATTGTAAAAATTTGAGGCCATGTGGAGTATATTTAAGGGAGTTATTATAAAATTCTAGGATTTCCAACAAATTCACTTTTGTAAAATAATGATTTTTTTTCTAAATTATGGGGGGAACATTGATTGACATACAATATTAATTTGAATTCATTTGGAGTTATTTTGAGTAAGTTGTTGGAATTTTAGGTTTTATCATAAATTTATCTACAAGTTACAACTTATGGATTTTTTTCTATTTGTTTATATTTTTGGAAATATTGGAAAAATATTATTAGGGGTTTGATCTTTGTAATTTTAATTTTGTGTTCAACAAAATCCTAAAATCATCCAATCAAGGTTTGATGAAAAAATATTAGAATTTGCATCATCAAGTCTTAACATGGTAGAAACACAAACTAAAGGTAAGGGAAAAGATTCTTACACACCAAGAAAGAGTATTAAAAAATAAGATACAAAATTATATTTTGAATTAGGTAGAGCTAAAATTGTAACTCCCTCCCTAATGGTTGACAAAATATACCATTTTGAAGAAGGTATGTACAATACGCAATGTGAGATAAAAGGATAAATTAGTATCATCAAGTCTAAAATTAATGAACAAGAAAGGTAAATATTTATCTAAGAACCAATCCAAAATAGACCATTCTCATAACCAAAGGAACAACACCAAAACCCACTCAAACAAGGTGGATAATTAGTAAAAGTATATTGTGATCCAAACACTAGCTCACTCATATTGGAACTCAAAACCTACTACCAAAGGTGGATATGCACAATTTTGATGGAAAGGATCCACTAACTTGGATAAAAAAAATAAAGAATTTCTTTTATGTACATCAAATTCCAAGTGGTAAAAATTTAATAATGGCTTATATCTAGAACTACAACAATTCATTTGGTATTGATGGCTATATGCTCAAAGGAAGAAACATGCTCTCACTATCATATGCACAATTTTTACAAATGAGCTTCAATCACATTATAGAAATAGTGTGGCAGATAACTACTAGAGCCATCTATCTAAACTACAACAAACATGATCAATCAAGGATTATATTTTACTAATTCCAAAACTATCCTTGAAAGTATCTATACAATTATAAATAACTTAAATGACCCATTTCTTGGTGGATTGGGGATCATGTTTAAAATGAAGTATACATATTTAGGCCTACTTCTATATTTGATTCTATTAGCCTAACATGTAAGGTAGATATAAGTTTCTATCTCCTAGAAGGTAGGGTTTAATGACATAAGAGAATAAATTTTCAGCACAACTATTCTCTAAACCCACTAGATTGACTCAACAAATTGAAGAAGAAAGGGGGAAACAATTATGTTTTAACTATGATATAGAAAATACAATAGAGGACATACATGTGAAAAAATAATTTGTTCTATATTTAAGGGTTAATTGAGTAAGAATATGATGAAGAAGAAATATTAGAGTTGGAAATGAGCCAAATAAGGATCAAGAGATACACAACCAACTATTTCTTGGCACACACTTTCTGACATTAGCACCAAACGAACTCTCAAGGTATTGGGTTTATTGAAGAAAGAGAGAGTAACAATATTTATATACTCTATAAGCACTCACAATTTAATAAACAAGAATTAAGTTACTCATTTTAATTATTTTATATAACTAGCTCTTGAATTTTAGGTTATTGATTATAGATGGAGGTATTGTTACTTGCTTGAAATGAAATGCCACAACTTTAAATTGTCCATGGTGATTACCATCTTGATTGCCAAATTTTTTCTATCTCCATGGGTGCAACAAATATTGTGTTGGGAGTATATTTTTGTACTACATTAGATATAATTGAGATAAACTACCAAGATCTATTCATGCATTTTCACTTAGAGTGGAGGATAATAGAATTGAGAGAGTTGTGTGAAAATTTTCTATAGATAGTAAGCTCTCATCAAATATAAAATATGCTTAACAAGGTGGTAGATGGGTTTGTGGCCCATTAGTTTTTATTAGGAGCATATCACTCAAAGGATTCTACACCATTGTATTTGCAAGCTATTGTAGATAAGCACTCAATAGCTTTTGGAAAGATACCAAAATGATTGCATCCTAAAAGAGATCATAATCATACCATTCAACTAGTTCCAAGGATCCAACTACCCAACATTAGGCCATTTAGGTATCATATGGATAAAAAGTTAAGATAAAAAAGATGACACCTAATTATAGAGACTCAACAAGTACACCATAAAAGGTAAGTTCCCCATTCTAGTAATTGATAATTTTTATATATGAGCTTAATGGTGTCATTTATTTTACCAAGTTTGATCTTCATTTTGGTTAGATCATTAAATCAAAATTAGAGATAAAGATGTACGTAAATAATCTTTTCACAACTCATGAGGGCTAGCATGAATATTTGGTAGTACCTTTTGGCCCAAAAAATGCACCATCTACATTTCAAAGTTTTATGAGTTCTATCTTTAGGCTATTTTTGTAGAAAATTATTTTGCCATTTTTATGAAATCTTAATATATTACAAAACATGGGAGGAAAACTTGTAACATGTATAATAGGTTTTGAGCATTCTTGAATAGCATTAACTTTACACTAAGCCATCCAAGTGTGTTCAAAGTCAAAGAAGTAGAGTACCTAGGTCATACCATTTTACATGAGGGATTCAAGGTGGACCCTCACAAGATCAAAGCCGTAGTAGAATAGAAAATTATTAGGACCCTTAAGAACCTATGGGGTTTATTAGGGCTTATAATTTACTGCCGCCAATTTATAAGGAATTTTGGTAGTATAGAGTCACCTCTTACATCCTTGTTTAAGGACTCTTTCTAGTGGATGAGACAATTACCAATTAATTTGAGAAGCTAAAGGAAACCATGTGCACAAATCTAGTTTTGATTAGCTCATTTTTTTAAAAATATTCATTATGGAATGTGATGTTTCAAAACATGGCATAGGAGTAGTATTAATGCAAGAAGAAATACCTATATCATTTGAGAGTTTCCAACTCAAAGGTGAAATTTTATTGAAGCTAGTTTATGATAAGGGAATTTTGGCTAGATCCTACATGTAGCCAAATAGTGGAGACCTTATCTAATGGGAAGGAACTTTAAGGTAAATAAAAATCATGACCATCTCAAATGCTTCTTGGAGTAAAGGTTGTCATTTGAAGAAAAAAAATGGGTCACAAAGATGTTTGGATATGACTTTGACATCATATACAAGAAAGGAAAGGATATTGTTGTGGCTAATGCTCTATCCAGAAGGGATGAACTCATAAAGGACCGCTATTGATGAGGGAGCAAACCCGAGACACGAAAATAATGCACACAACTAGAAAAAATTATTAGTATTAAATAATGAAAATCTTACATGCAGAGGATCCCAAATCCTCAAGCTCTGTGATACATGCAAGCTACAAAAATTTTAGAAAAATTCTAGAAATTACAGAAAATCCCCTTTTTAGAACATGCAAACTCTTTCCCCAAAAAGCTACCCAAAAATCAGAAACTAGCCCATAAATAGCCCCTTTTCGGTTTGGAGCCAAAAACAACATTCGAGAAATGATTTTTGGTGGTTTGGCGCCAAAAGTTACAATTTAAAATTCAAAAATTGAGTCCTAATTCAAAATTTGGCAATTTCCCAAAAGTCAGCCAACTTCCAGAAGCCATAACTTTTGATCTGGGACTCCGTTTTTTGAACCGTTTGCACCGTCGGAAAGGTCTCAGAGTGAAGAACGCACTAAAAACCCACTCTACCAATTCCAACAATTTTTGGGCCCGTATGGGACCATTTCTTGCCTCAAACTAGACTTAGAAGGCTTTTCAGGGCAAAACGCAGAAACTGAAACTTTAACTTTCAAACCGTGAATGATCTTGACCTGATTCTTTCACCTAAGTTCTTATTTTTCTGTCTTGAACCTTCCCATAAATTTTTGTCTTCCCACGCCTTAAAATTCACACCTGCTAAAAATAGTAGTTGAGCAGAAAAAGCAGAAAAGCAGTTCTAAAGGTTGAAAACTAACATTCGATGAAAAGGGTATCCATAAATGAAAAAACATCTACAAAAAGAAAACAAAAGGAACATAAATGGAAAGCATATTTTTGGGTGATGCAAGATTTCCCTCACACCATTGGATGCTCCTGCATCAACTATTGTATGTCATTTCCATATTGTGGGTAGATTGGGTAAATTACACATGAGAAAGTGGCCAATAAGTGCTTGGAGGGTTATCTTTGATATTTTACTTTAGATTATCAAGAGAGATGGGTGTAATGGTTGTCACTACAAAAATAGTGGTATCAATTCTTTCTACACTTCCACTAAAGTGTCTCCATTTTTGGTATTATAGGGGTACCAATCACCATCAATCACCTCTTTATTACAAGTACACCCAAAGGTTTGAACAGTTGAAGAACACATTCAACATTAGCTGCAAGAGGCACTTGTTATTCTTAGGGCGAGTTAAGCAATAACACATAATAGAATGAAAGAAGTTGATTGAAACCACAATGAAAGGCCTTTTGAACCAAGAGATTGGATCTTTGTGCAATTAAAACCATATAAGAAAATACCATTGAAACAACAATAGAAGGATAACAAACTTGCACCCAAGTATTATGGTCCTTATAAGGTGTTGTAAAGTTTTGGAAGTGTAGCATGCAAATTGGAGTTACCTATGTCAAGAAAAATACACCCAATCTTACATGTTTCATGCTAGAAGAAGTTATCTGATAAAGAGTTGTAATACAAATTGAGTTACTAGAGCTTGATGCGGAAGGAAAAATGATTTTAGAATATGAGGGAATCCTTCATACTTGCACTAAGAGTTTGGAGACAAGGGAAATCATATAGTAGTTGATCAAATGAAAGAATTCTCTATTCAAAGATTCCCTATGGAAAAATGAGGAATATGGGAAAAAAATCCACAATTGATTACCATCGAGGATAACGTTTGTTGCAAACATGGTTGTCGTTGCACCAAAAGGTCAACTTGTTAATGCCTGGTACAACCACTTGATTTATACAAGATCAAGATCCATTGGAGGTAGTTAAACCATGTCACGAAGCCCAAGCGCCACATTGGAATACGCCTACCATAGGAAGAGGAGACCAAGGGTTACACCTTGCAACAATCCCCCCAATGCAAGTGCGGGGTTCGAACCTGTGACCTCGACTCTGATACTAATTGTTGCAAAGACGGATGTCGTTGCACCAAAAGATTGACCTGTTAATGCTCGATACAACTGTTGGATTTATTAAAGATCAAGATCCACATGAGGCGGTTAAACCATGTCATGAAGCCCAAGCACCATGTTGGACTACGCCGACCATAGGAAGAGGAGACCAAGGGTCACACCTTGCAACAACGTTTCTATGAAGGGGTGCATGCTACACCCTTAATCCTATAGTATGCATGGGCCTATGAGTAGTTTGCTTGGGGCTACCTTTACTCTTAAATAATTTATCTTATCATTAATATAGTCTTATGTTGTTAGTTAAGTTGACTTAGATAGCATCCAAGGCATAAGTATGGTATATATAGGAGATAGTAGTTAGTTTATAATTATCATATTACAAATTGTATTCTTCTTGGAAACTTTTGGAGGTTTCCCCCTTGAAGTGGCTTATTATTCTTAAGTATTAAAAAAATTATAACATATTTTCCTATTTTATTCTTCTCTTGTGCAAGTTATTTCATTGCAAGAGCATTGAAAGTAATTAATAGCAACACATTTCAATTTGATGCACTAAAAAAGATTACTAAATTTGCATATTAGGGTCCTTGCTTGTTGTTTTTAATCCTTGTTCACTTTTTGAGGGTTAATTTAGAACTTGTCTCCTTGTAATAAATCAACAACCCTTTAAGGTATTTCTAAATACCACTAGCTCCCTAGATTTTTAAGAAGAGAAAAGAAAGCACTTATCCATTAGTAGAGCATAGGGGAAAAACATCTCTATATGTAGGCCCAAATCCTAACTTAGAGGACTAATATGTGATTGCAACATTGTCCCAAATCCATAAAAGTATCCTCTAAATTAGAACATAGATTTAACATAGACATTAAGGCATTTCACCAACACAAAGATAAATTTTCTAAACATACATTAGTCTAATACTAAAATTTTCTAAAAAAACACTCTTTCTTTAGTCATAAAGCTAAGCACCCTAGCCTATGTATTTACATTTAATAAAATAATAAATACACTTATCTAATTCATTTTCCAACTATAACATACATGACTTTTCATTGTCTATTGTAATGAGTTAAGAGAGCTTTTGCATAAAATTATATGTAAGTGTTGTAAAATCAGTCTTTCAAATCACACTTTATGATCCATCGTTAGGATGATGGATTCACACAATGTGATTCAAAATGTGATGTTAAAAAACTCACAAAAAATGTTAATAACTACAATGATCTACTTTATCATTCCCAACTATAATAGATATTTTTCTACATTCCATTGTATTAAGAGAGCTTCTAGATAAAACCTTGTGTGTGAGTTTTTTAACATAAACATTTCATATCACACTCTTTGAATCCATCACACTCTATGAATCCATCATCAAGGTGATAGATCACACTCTGATGATGGAATCATAAAGTGTGATCTATCATCAAATCACAATCTTATGATGGATTCATAAAGTGTGGTCCATCATCAAGATGGTGGATTCATAAAGTGCGATCTATCATCAAGATGATGGACCATATTCTAACGAGAGATTCACAA
>VDFB02290255.1:0-53448 GCA_007258455.2 Sequoia sempervirens | reverse complement strand
GTGGAAGATTATCTTGAATGCTTCATGTTTAGTCTCCAACTATCTCATCAATAAGGGATAAATGTTGATATTGTTAAAATGTTGTTTCTTAGAGGCATAAGGGATGATTTCATGGAAGCATTAAATTTAATAGGTAAAGGGAATATTTCTAAGATAGAATTTGATGATATATGTGATATTTGCAAGAATTATTCTAGGTCTCAATCCTCGAGAAGGAACTCTCTAGGAAAGCTACATTCTGCAGGAACTTCAACAGGTATCACCCTTAGTCAATGCATCTTGGAATGTTAAATGATTATTTCACCCCCAGACCTATCCAAACCAATTCCTTTTCCAATCAGGTTGGATGGTACGAAGGTTGGCAACAACCTCCCGCTAACCTTCAATGGATGCCACAATATTAGTATGCTTCGCAACCGTGGCAACAACCATGTAGGCCACAAATGCCACAACCCCCACCATATCAGTAACAATACCCATCACAACTGCAACCTCCATCTCCTCCAATTCTTAACCCATATCAATAGCCAAAACAATACCTCCCACCTATAGCACCATCTTCGAACCAATCATCCAATCCACCTCAATCGCCAAAGCCCACATTAATGCCAACCCAACTAAATCCAAATCCCAACAAGAATGCAACACAACCTATATATAATAATGAGGTGGAAAGTTATCCTCCTTATCATATCAATAAAGTAGAGGCGGAAGAAGTTCAATTGAGGTCGAGAAAAGCCCTTTAGGGACCTAATATCACAAAAATTAATGATGAACCTGAAGATGAGCTTGTCAAAGAACCCCCATTTCCTAGTAGATTTCAATCAGATCTAGTACAAAAGGAGGTTCCACAACTTGAATTTGATCTTGTTAATGAGCTTCGTAATGTTAATATCAAAATTCCTTTATTGCAGGCCTTAAAAGACATTCTAGTGTACACCAAGACAATGCAAGACTTATGCACTTAGAAGTAAAAGAAGAAGCAAGACCCAAAGACTGTACAAGTCATCAGTTAACTAGTAGATCTTATGCTTGGAAATTTAACTATTCCTAAATATTCAGATCTAGGGAGCCTTGTCATCAAGGTGAGCATTGGTAAGGTTACTATTCCTAATACACTCATTGATTTGGGCGCTGCAATTAATGTCATGACAAATGAAACAAAGGAAAAATTAGCACTTGAAGGACTTAGACCCACTCCCATAGTTCTCCAAATGGAAGATCATTCTTTAGTCACAACAAAAGGTATGATTGAGGATGTAATTATTTCTATCGATTCGTGGGAATATCCAATTGACTTTATGATTTTGTAGCCCAAAATAAAGCTGGGGGGATACCCCTTGATTTTGGGAAGACCATGGTTAGCTGCTACAAATGCATTTATCAATTTTTGGTCAGAATATGGTTATTTCTAATAGGGAGAAAACAAAACAATTAACTTTGTATCCACCTGCATAACCCTTACTAGAAACAAAAAATGAAGTTTGGGTCGATAGTGACCTAGATGAGTCGTTACCCATTTTGAAAATTGAGCAAGCACAGGACATTGTAAAACCCACAAAGGATAATATTCTCCTTAACTTGCTCTAGAATAAGTATGAGCCAGACCAACTCTTAGAAAATTTGGTTCTTCCTTCAGGGGTAAATACATGTTGTCCTTTCGGGAACTTTCCATTAGTAGTAGGTAGCTCACAGTCTATTCAACACTTCATCACATTACATCAACTACTGCCTCACCATTTCCTATATAGTCCATTTTTTTCTTCAGGGAATCACGATTCACAGGTTCTAGCCATTGATTCAACCGCTTCAGTAGAAGCCATGGAAATCTTACCTAGTCACACACTGAATATCAATCCACATTTAAGCCTTGAACAAATACAAGACCTTATTGCCATGCTTAGAAATAATAAAGATGCATTTTCTTGGGAATACCAAGATATGTGTGGCATCCATCCAGACACCTGCACGCACCATATTTATATTGAGGAAGGTAATTGTCTAATTAGGCAACCACAACATAGACTTAATCCCGCCTTGCATGAAATAGATAAAGAAGAATTACAAAAATTATTAAATGTTGGGTTTATATATTCTATTTCAGATAGTCAATGGGTGTCTCCTCTGGTTGTGGTTCCCAAGAAAAATGGTAAGTGGAGAATTTGTGTTGATTACAGAGCTCTCAATAAAGCTACAAAAAGAGATCGCTTTCCATTACCCTTTATTGATCAAGTGTTGGATACTCTTGTAGGTAAGCAATTTTTCTCCTTCTTGGACGGATTTAGTGGATATAATCAAATTTGCATAGCACCAGAGGATTAGGACAATACTACTTTCACACGTCCATGGGGCACCTTCACATATAATGTCTTGCCTTTCGGGTTGTGCAATGCCCCCACTACCTTTTAGAGGGTAGTGTTAAGTATTTTTGCTAACCTTGTGAATGATTGTGTTGAAGTTTATATGGATGATTTCAAGTTACATGGTAATACTTATGAGGAGGTTAAAACAAATTTAGAAAAAGTGCTTAAAAGATGTATAGATACTAATTTTTCATTAAGCCATGAAAAATGTCACATGCTCATGAAGGAAGGCATAGTGCTTGGTCATTTCATCTCCTCTAAAGGTATCCAAGTGGACCCCAAGAAGATCCAAATTATTAAAGACCTGCCTACGCCAACTAGTCAAAAGAATGTACGTAGTTTCCTTGGCCATGCAGGTTATTACTGAAGGTTTATCCAAAATTTCAGTAAACTTGCATCCCCTTTATTTGCCTTGTTAGCTAAGGATGTAGCTTTCACCTAGACAATAGAATGTCAAGAAGCCTTCGAAGCTATTAAAACCAAACTTGTAACCACACCAGTACTTCGAGGGCCAAATTGGGAATTTCCTTTTCATATCCATATTGATGCCTCAGATTCCTCTATGGGAGTCGTGTTTGGACAAAAGGAAGACAATCTTTTCTACTCCATCAACTACATCACTAAGAACTTCATAGGAGCTGAGGTAAATTATACAGTAACTAAAAAGGAGTTTTTAGCGGTTGTTTATGCAATTAATAAATTTTGTCATTATATTACTGGCTACAAGGTGTTTGTTCATATAGATCATTCAACAATTTGATTTTTAATGAATAAACCCGTTGTCACTAGTAGAGTTATTAGATGGTTGCTCTTATTTCAAGAATTTGGTGTAACTATACTTGATAAGCCTGGTCGAGAAAATGTGGTTGCAGACTTTTTATCTAGGTTGCAGCAGCCAGACAATGAACCCACTCTAGTTGATGATGCATTTCCAAATGAACACCTCTTTTCCATATCAACAAAGAGCCCATGGTTCACCGATATTGCAAATTAAATAGTCACATGTAAGTTTCCACCACACTTTTCTCCAAGGGAATGTCAAAAGTTGGTTGGACTTAGTGGGCAATACACATGGATCAACGACTTGCTTTTTCGCACCGACATTGACAATATCATGCGATGATGTGTACCCAAAGATGATGTCTTCGATATACTTCATGCATTCCATACAAAACCATGCGAAGGACATTTTTCTGCTCAAAGGACTGCCTAGAAGATCCTCACGGTAGGCTACTATTGGCCTACGATCCACATAGATTGTAAGTGTTATGTTCATTATTGTGACAAGTGCCAAAATATGGGCTGCCCTACATGCTTCGATGAGATGCCTCTACACCCACAGTTGTCCATAGAGCCATTTGAGAAGTAGGGCCTAGATTTTGTTGGCCCAATCAACCTACCATCAAGAAACAAGGAATACATCCTTATATGTACAGATTATGTCATCAAGTGGGTCGAAGTGGTAGCTTTGAAGCATGCCTAAGATACAAAGGTAGAAGACTTCTTGTATTCCGAGATCTTCACAAGGTTTGGGGTGCCATGAAAAATAATGAAAGATCAGGGTCCGCAATTCACATCAAAACTCATTTCAGCCTTGGTTTGAGGGTATGAAATTTATCATCGCAAGTCCATGCCTTATCATCCTCAAGCCAATGGGCAAGTGGAAGTCGCCAATATAGGGAAATCAAGAACATCCTCACCAAGATAGTCGCTCTTCATAAGTGTGATTGGGAAACATGACTTCCTAAAGTTGTGTGGGCCTATTGCACAACGTGGAAAACCACCACTAGTCTGACCCCCTATGAGCTTGTCTATGGTAAGAAAGCAATTCTTCCTATTGAGTTTGAGATCAAGACCCTCCGCACTGCACTTCAATTGGGGATGAGTCTTTCTAATGCCCAGAAAGAATGTATTGATCAACTGCACTCCTTAGATGAAATGTGCCAAGAAACACTCTTTCACACTGAGGTTGTCCAAAAACAATGTGCTTTATGGCATGATCGTCACATTCAACACAAATCTTTTTATCCTAGTGATTGGGTGTTTTTGTATGATTCACATTTTTTAGGACTTCAAAGGAAAGTTTCACACGTGATGGATTGGAGCTTATGAGATTGAGGCAGTATATGATAATTTCATTGTCTTCCTTTGTATCGTGGACTTTGAACAGACATCTCCTTGTCAACGGTCATCAACTAAAGCTCTACAAAAAGCCTCTTTCCAAGGAAGCCTTCTTTTTGGAAGTAGCCAGGGAACTCACTGTCGTTCCTTTTGGCCTCCAATAATGATTTGATTATTTACCAAAAAAATAAATAAATAAATAAATAAAAAATAAATAAACATAAAAAAAAGAAAAAAAAGAGAAAAAAAATACCCCATAGTCGGACCCACCGCCACCTCACCCTTACCCTACACCAGAGTCGACCCCACCACCAAACCCTACCACCCACCCCATACACCCCCTAAACCCCTTACCATTTGCCACATAATCCCTACCCTACCCCTCCCTCCACACCTTAACACCAACCATGTCATCCTCCTTCATTCCCATTGCACCCTAACGTTGGTTCCACCTTCGCTCAACTTCCAATCATTTCCT
This sequence comes from Sequoia sempervirens, assembly GCA_007258455.2. Lineage (NCBI taxonomy): Eukaryota > Viridiplantae > Streptophyta > Pinopsida > Cupressales > Cupressaceae > Sequoia > Sequoia sempervirens. The sequence goes on along the minus strand of VDFB02290255.1, from coordinate 48,486 downwards.
CCTATCCCTATCACCTTCTCATCGTGTTCAAATATCTACACAATCTCCCATTCTCTAGTCACGTGCCATTTTCTCTCCACCGGGTTTTGTCTCCTATGTCGTTGTCCCAATGACTACCTTGGTGTTGATCACTGGTTGGCTTGACTGATCATGTTGGCACCCTCATCATCCATCGTTGTTTCTTCACCGACTCTCGTTGATGTGCTTTAATAGTAATCTAGTCAAGGTTTGTATGTCATTTATTTTATATTGGTTTTCTTCTATTTTTAGCAATTATTATGGAAAACCACGGACAGTTTCGTACATTCAATTGGGCGGGTGTTGTGTGACATGATTACCCCTAGTCACATCATGCCCTGTCACTATTCCATGCATTGATTATCCCAGCAAGGCAACCTGCTTAAACTGCAAGCTCATTTTTAAAGTTCATTATTGTCAACAAATCTTGCCAAGTTTTCTTGTTAATTCTTCTACCATGGGAGGTATTCATTGATGCTAGAAGCCAAAGGATATGAAGAATGTTAAAGCCAATACAACAGTATAGGACATCTTTGAAATCGTAGGATGGCATGTGTTTTTTGAAAATCTCTACGGGTATCATGATGGGGTGGCTCTAGAATTTTCTATGGCATTAGATGTTGTTAATAATTCCACGATGGTTTGAGGTATTTCCTTGTTTGTTGCACCTCATTTGAATCGTAGCAGAAGTAATGGGGTTACCAGAAATAGGGGATGAATATTTTCCTACAGCCTCAAACAAGCATGTCGAGCTTCAGCTCCAAATCCAGAGGTTCCTGCGATAGGGTGAGGAATTGCAGTCGACTCCCAACTAGGGCACCATACAGCCCTCTCTACTTGCACATTGGCCCGACATTGCCAAGGTAGTTATCCAGTATATCATGGGGGAAGGAAGGTATGCCTATGTTTTTTCCCACAATTTTTTATTTTTATATCATTTATGCCATAAAGAACTGGTTAATATACCATACTACCTTTTCCATTCCATTAAAAATATGAGCTTAGAAGTCCAAAAAGGTCGTCGCAATTCCCTGGCTCACCACGGTCTGATTGAGTTAATTGTTTTAAGGGGTTTAGCAAGTTCTGTACCTTTAGGTATTTGGGATGTATTCACAAAATAGATAGCGTCAAATCCCTCAACCCCACAAACTAGAAACCCCCATAATGCAAGTGAAAATGAGAATCATAGTCAAGAATCTGAGCATTCCCACGAAACAAAATAGACAAGCTGTGGGTCATGGCCCTGTACCTGGAAGGATAAATCTGTTAGTGAGGTTCATACTCTTCCAGTTGTAATGCCCTACAATATGAGGTTCAAGCGAAAACATCTAGAAGCAACCACTGGCTTGCAAAAATTAGCCTCTGTAGCTTGCACAATAAACCAAGAAAGCCCGAAACCGAATGTTGAAATCCTGGCCACAAAGAAAGAAGGGAAAGATAGGTTGAGTCAAGAACTGTGATGCTAGAATTTCCAAAAGAAAACAGGAAGAAATGTAGTATCTTAGACTTCCCCTGAGGAACAAGAGGAGGAATACATGTTAGAACCATTCGTAAGCTCTAAAGAACAGAGTCAAGAAATGGATGCAGATAACCAAGAATCTAGTCCTTTTGCAACCCCTTCACAAGAACAAACAAATGAAGAAATAAAAAATTTAGGGAAACATTCTCATGACATCTTCCAGTGTGAAGAATACTTGTTGAGGAAATTAGAGATTTACACACTAGGGTACAAAGATTGGAAGCCCAAGTATTGACTCTTCATCCATAATTGCAACAAGATTTAGATGCCAATCAACAACAAACTGAGGAGATTAAGCATTTGAGTGGTCAGATAGAAAAATTAGCCACACAACTTGCACCAGGTATATTGAGATACATAACTTTGACAAAGCATAGGAACAAAATTGACAAATTGAAAGCATCATGGGAGGACCAAATTGTTGAGAAATGCATGACTATGAAGCACCACCAAGAAAAGATCAATAAATTAAAAGTTGAAATGGAACAAAGGGTTTCTACTGATTACATCTCCAAGGTTGAGCACCAGGAGACTATCCAGAGTCTAAAAGACTAGTGGGGTAAAGAGATCTTGACTACAGTGCAGCAGTGGACAACCAAATCATCTTAAGTCAGTATATATTGCATGAGGACATGCAATGTCTTTAGCTGGGGGGGATGATGAGGTCAATAGTTGTCTTAGTTATTATCATGATTTCTCTGGTTTTGTGTCCACAATAGTTTACCCCGTTGGTCTATTGTTCCTTTATTTGTATAATATTTGCTAGAATCAAAGTGAATTGATATAACGTAAATGATATGCAAACTCTTAGGTAATCAATCGTTTATAAGCACTAATTGTGGTGGTTGTGTGAAACAGGTTAAAAAGGGGTGAAGCATGAAGACAATAATTTCCATGTGATTTATTGGTTTTCACTTGATGGTTGTCTCCTAGTGTAGTCTTAGCTAATCAATTAGTGACTAGGATTGATATCGGTTAATAGCTTTTGAAAAATAGTAGGTCGTAGGCCATATTACTATTTTTCATATATCGGTAAACATTTTGTTATCCACGTATGATCGGTGGACATGATATTTTAAGCACTACGTTTTGTATTAAGACTTTTATATATGCTCTTCTGCGAGCATGAGAAGATTTTAATCACTATTTTTCTGCAAGTTTGAATTAATACATATACTCCTATTGAAGACTAAGCCGCGAGTTTCTTAACATGTTTACTCCACTCAATTGGTTGGGGGAAAGGGCCCACTCCCTGCCATTGCTTGGATATTATCTTTTACTGTTGTATGTGAGGTAATGTTTGCATTCGTTTTGTGTGATTTTATATGCAATTTTAGTAATATTCATAATCAAGTATATATGTGGTAATAAGTGAGTTTTTTATTACATTTATGTGAAGAGAGTGAAGAGAGTGTTACTAATGATTTATATAGACACAGGCCGCAAGATAAAAGCTTGACAGTAGCACATAATCTATTTTAGAACGTTGTAAACAATTTTGTTATGATTATTGCATCTTGTCGCCAAGATACAGGGATCCTATCACTCAAACATACAACTCTTATCGCCTACATTATATTAGTGTGGTTTTAGTAATTAATTATGGTTTTTATCACTATTATTTAATGTTATGAGATAAACATGTATTAGCATAATTGAGTTAAGATTGTTGGAGTAGATAAAAATTTAAAATAGGGCTTTCTATTTTAATACAATTTAAGGAAGTGTGTTTTAATCTTTATTGGTTTATTTAGACTTGTATATGCATACATTCCCACTTGACTTATCACCTTCATCCCTTGAGCAAATAGCCACTATACCTTTCATTAGTTTACAACCCTAGATTGACACATCTAGGTAGAAACTAAGGGAGTCCATAAGCAAAATACAAACACAAAATTCTATCATAATCTTAAACCACAGTTTTACCCAATCATGCATAATGGTAGTTTCTATTTTATGTTGAGTCTACATGGAATGTGGATTATTTTGGAGGTGTATTTATATTTTAGTAGGTGCAGGATTTTTATGAAAGTTAAGTAATAAAGGGAAATTGCATATTTTGCATGAGTTGCCAATTGGAAAGTTACTTTTTGCATTTGTAATGCTTTTGGTACCTTCCATGTTGCATCTTTATGCTTAGGTGTGGGTTTTGGAAACTTGACATTTTTTGCATTGTAAGCTATACAAATACAAATGTTGCTAGAGGAGTTGTATGTGAGGTGAGATTTTCATAGGGGTTATGCTGCCATATTTTCTCCAAGAATGGAACAGGATGTAAATCTCCATGTAAAGGCTTAGAGCCTGAAATATATTGTAACTATATCTATTGTTGAATAATACATTAGCTCTATGGTTTTTGGAGTGTGAGGTTTTTTACCCAAAAGGGTTTTCCTCACATAAATTTGTGTGTTCTATTCTTTTATATTATTCTTTCTATTTAATGATTCTGCAATGGTAAATCTATATGCATGTTGCTAAAACTATTTGATCTAAAAAGATCTATTAAGTGCATTATCTTTCCTCTTAAGGTTTTAATTGTGGGAAATAATTTGTTCTCAAATTTTCCTTTATGGCATAATAGTATATGTTTGTAATTGGATACTGGATGTGCGTACTAATCTTAGATGGATTTTTAGGATGCCCTTATTTCCCTTTAGATTGGGCATAATTCTTTTAAAATATTGTTTATATTTAAGCAAAGAACTATGCATTGATTTTTCTATTTCTCTAGAAAAGGAGTTCCCTAATTCAAGATCTTTTACATTGAGAAAACATCTTAAGCCCATGCCATTTAGGTATTATAAATAGTGTTCGCTAGCATCTTTTTGACATTAGGGCCACCATTATTAATAAATACATCCTAAGGAAGCTTTTTCATTGCAGAAGTAGATGGATATGGTGCAATTCCTTGAAAAGCATTTGTAACCTCATTATATGATTGACTAATTGTAGTGGATGTAGATGCAATTGTAGTGGATGTAGATGCCATAAAATTTGATTAATCTAAACACATAGGGAAAAGGAGAGAATGCCAATCAAATTAGGATGACAATAGGCGTATTTGTGAGTAAGTAGCAAAGAGTAGTTCAAGTTAATAGAATTTCTTTAGAAACATTTGCATCGTCCTTCTCCAACTAATGCCCATTGTTAAAACCTAAAGTAGATGCCATGGAATTCGATTGAGCTTTGAAAAAAATAAAGAATAAAAGATAAAAAAGTGCAAGCGTGCTTCTTGTTGAGGAACCCCTCTATATGAAAAAAAGAAGTGGAAAGAGATTTTGATAAAATATAAATACCATACAAATTCAAAGTTGGTGAAGATGATAGTGACTAAACACATTTAATGAGTAGGTGAATGATAACTTGTATTGGCACAAAAAAACCAAGTGTGAGAAAAGTTGAATCATTTGAGAGGTGTACAAAAAATTCTAAGAGGTACACCCACTTTGTGCATGAAAGCATGAGGCCTTCAAAAGGAATTGTATGCACCTTGCATTATATTATAATTAATAAAATACACCACACACCACAAGTCTTGGTTAATTACAATTGGTAAAGATATCAATAGTCATGCTCAAGTACGATAATTTAATACACCTATAAGCTTCAATCAATTACAATATTTTAAATTTTAAACGATTTATATATCACCTAGATCTTTTTAGGTCTTGTTTAAACCTATGTTTTTCCTTATAATGTTGTACATTTAATTAATTATTTAATTTTCATCTTCTTATTCATTAAATAATTTTTTATTATTTAATTAATAAAATCATTATTTATTACTATTTATTTAATCATATTTCTATCCTTTAATAATTAATCATTTTTCTAGTTCATCTTAGATAAATTTAATTATTTATTTATTTAAGTTCCTTATCCTCATCTTGAAAATTATATTTATATATATATATATTACCGTTGTAAATTGTAAGCACATAAGTAGTGTACAATTTCATGATTGTTTAGCACTTGCCTTAGTGTGGTTTCATTCTAGCTTGCATTATAGGACTTCATATTGCACTTAATGAACACCTAATTCAAATATGGGTCCTTCTCTAATTCTAAAATTAAGGTAAGCCCTTATTTCTAAGTGTGCTCCTTTTTATTTTATCCAATTTAATCATTCATCCAATGACATAGGCCTTATGTAACCATTTGTGGCCTTTGTGTTTTATTCTAACCCCAAAATCAGTTGTACTTTGAGATCCAACATCTCCTTGCTATTTGAGACCCGTGATTTAAAGTTGGGTCCTGATTGGCTGGTATAGGTTGCCCAGGGTGACCTATACCTCGAGGTTTGGCCCCAAATTTGAATAAGGACCCTGTCTCAGTGTTTTGGAGGGAATTCTTGATCTGTGTCAACTTCCTCTAAGTTTTTCACATAATTTGGTATAAAAAGAAAGTATTTCACTTTATTTGTGACAATGAAAGAAATTGCAAGGTTGACTCCACAATTTGAAGACATCTTATGAAGTAGAAATATGCAAATCAAGGCAAAGATCAACAAATATCAAGATTCAAAGATCTATTACATCAACATCTACAATCAATCAATTGCATCAACATCAACATGGATCTTTCAAAGGTGTGGCTGAGGTGTGGCCTTGGCCGATTCCTATGTCTTCTCCTTTGTTCGGGTTGAAGACAATTTTTTTGCTAGGTTTGGAGGTTGGGATGGAGCTACTAATTGCATCCTTTTGGTGGGGGTTGCTACAAGTGGAGTTGTTGTTGTTGTGTTTTTCTTTGGGGCTTTTGCTAGTGATGCTCTGGTTGTGTGGCCTCCCCATGGTGCTTGGTGCTTGGGGGATCTATTGCTCTATTTTCCTCTACCTTTGCTCGCTTCCCTTTGGGGGTTACCCCTGGTCTATTTATTGATGACTTTCTCTTCCTCTTTCAAGGGAGATCTTCTATTCTTGAGGTGGGGTTTGCTTTTCTTATTCATGCCATGTTTGATGACTTTCTCTTCCTCTTTCAAATGAGAGCTTCTTTATTCTCCTCTCGCTTGAGTTGGTGAGCTTCCTCTTCTCCTAGAGTTGTTTATGGCTTAGTGCTTCTTTTGGTTTTGAGGAGAAGACTGACCATTTGTGTTTTGGTGGAGCGCTGTAGTTTCAAATTTTTTGTTTTCTCAAATGGGCTCGTGGTGTTCATGCCTTGGTCCCTATTCTTGCTTCCCCTTTGGATGATATTTTTTCTCCTATAGAGGTGGAGATTCATCTTGTGGGGATGGATAGGGTTTGGATTTTCTTTTTAATTCTATCTTCCTCTTCTAATTTTCCTATCAAGGTGGAGGCACCTCTTATTGAGGTAGATATTTGCTTGTTGGGAGAGGTAGAAAGTTATTTCAAGAGGGTTTTTCGTGCTCTGGCTTTGGTCCTTGGTGACTTGGGCTCAAAGGAGGTTTGGGTTTGGCTCCTTTTTCTATCAGTTCTTGTCTTTGCTACTCCTATTGAGGTGGAGGCTTCTTCTATTGAGGTGGAGATGGGCTTTGTTGGCAAGTTCAAAACTTGCAGTAAATGAGCTTTTATGGTTTTCATTGTGATGGTTATGGGAGCCATTCTAAAACCCATGGTGAAGGTTTGGGGAGCCTATCAAAATCCTCTAATGTTGCTCTTTTCAGGTTCTTCATGGGTTGGGAGGAGCAGTTGCAACGTTTGCTTCGAAAGTTATGGGAGCCTTTTCAAAACCCATTCACCCAAGTGGTTTCTTCTTGTTTTGTCTTTATTTTACTAGGTGTAGACACATAAAATTGTCCTAGGCTTGCAACTCTTAGATTATTCAACATTGCCTTTCATTCTTAATAATTAAATAATTTTTAATTATTTAATTATTTTCTAAAGTCATAATTCTTTTATTAATTAAATAATTTTAATTATTTAATTAATTCATTTTTATCATTTATTTCTCCTTGATTATTAAATAAATAAATTTTATTTATTTATCTAATACGTCATTAATTACCTAAAGTCTTCCTTTAATTAAATAAATTTCTTAATTTATTTAATTCCCCTTTTGTCATTTATTCCTCTTGATTATTAAATAAATAAATTTTATTTATTTAATTACGTCACTAAGCAAGTCCCCTTCTTTTAAAAATTAAATAGATTCTAATTTATTTGATTTTTGTCCATTTTCTACTATAATTAAATAATTATTTTAATTATTTAATTATTCATTAACCTCTTCTCTCATTAAATTAAATAAAGTTAATTTATTTAATTTGGCCAATTCTCTTGAGTTTTGAATTAAATCATTATTTAATTCAAAATGATTCCTTTTGTCACATTCCTCTATAATTAAATAATATATTTATTATTTAATTATTTACTGGTCACCTGGAGTAAATAAATTTTATTATTTGATTTCTCCAGCAACCTCTTTGTCCGTGCCAGCCTTATCTTCCAATTTAATTCTTGACTTTTGACTTCTCATTTAATTTTAGACCCTTGATTGAATTATCTTATAATTCAATCTTGGCCCTTCATCCTTATCATTTGCCCTAATTTTGACCTAACCCTAATTCTTATTGCAACATTCAATCTTAAGCATTGATCTTAGGGTTCTTGTCATCTTCTCATCCTGGCCACACATTCAAAATTGCAGTTTTTATAAAATGGCAATTTTGTTCTCATTTGGCTCTCTCTGGGTCTCTCTCTCTCTCTCTTAGCTCTCTATCTCTCTCATGCTCAGATTTTAACTTAGGTTATTGTTATCTTTGCAGTCATTGTCATTTGCAGCCATTTTTGTCATTGTAGTCTATTGTCAAGTCATTTTCTTTTAATAAAATCCTTCAACACTTGCTTTAGTCTTGTCATTTGTCATAGTTGCTCATACAAATCTGAGGGCATTTTATTTATCTGCAAGCTAGGAGGTGTAACAAAGGTTAATCATGGAAGGTGGAGACTTAGGGTAACTTCATCCCTTTTGTCTTCACATTACTTCCTTTGTACTTTGTTACTTCATAGGAATTTTATTGTTATTGTGCTAACCCCACTTAATAACATTTTAGGATTTTCCCTTGATTACATTGGTGAATCTGACATATTTTAACACATTTTGAGAAATCTTGGAGTTGGATCTTTTTATTGCAGGTTTTGTTAGCTTTTTGTTGCAGGTTTGGCATCATTTTTGGACAAAACCCTAGTTTCCAAGGATTCGACCATATCTTTCACACGGCTTTGTATTTTCTCACAATTTTTTTTCTGCAGGTCGAGAACACCATCAAGAGCTCTCATTCCAAAAATCAGATTTTTTGGATCTGTTTTTCATTTTTTATAATTATTTTTCTGTTGTTAATAAAAAATTAATTTCGGGAGTAAATAATCAAATTTTTCAGATATGTTTACATTTCTGGAAAGCTATTTTAATTGTGATAGGGGTCTACTCTTTAGTTTTTAAATTTGGATGTGAAATTATTAGTCAAAAAATAGAGTTTTTGAAATTAGGGTTTAAAACAAATTTGCTTAGATCTCACTCATGGTTGCCGATCTGATCACAAAGTTTTTTTTGCAGATTTGGAATGACAGAATACGACTTCATTCAAAAAATAAGAATTTTTTGAGCTATTTTGTATTTTTTATAATTTTTTTATGATTTTTAATAAAAAATTAATATTGGGCGCAAATTAGCGAATGTTTCTGACTTCTTTACATTTCTAGAAAGCTCTCCAAAAAATAATATTAGTCTATTCTTTAATTTTGTATTTTTCAGATCAATAATGTCTTCAAATAATCAAATCTAATTCGGCTATGTGAAAAATATGTATATGAAATTGCAATTTTCTAATGAGTTTATTTTTTTTCATGGCTGCATTATGATATTATTTCTTTTGATTTTGTAGGGTGATCATAAGGAGTTTTAGTGGCAGAAATATCATTCATACACAACAAATTGGAAAGCGAATAATCAGGTGCACATATCCCATCTTTTATTTCTTAATCTTGTTTGTCACACATTTCAATTTGGGGCATAAAATTAATCCTTGTTTGCAAACACATTTGGATTTGGGCTCTTAAAAATGAATTTTGTCTTCAATCACATATCAAAATTGGGTCTAAAATTAACCATTGTCTTCCTACACATTTGAATTGGGGTTAAAAAGAACATGTGCTTCTATTGTTTGCATACAAACATTTCATTTCTAAGGGAAATTAATCATTGTGAGTGTGAATCAAGTGTGTGTGTGATCACAAACACCTCACTTGATTTGCTTTTGTCAAACCCTTCATAGGAGGCCTGCTAGGGGATTTCATCACCCCTAGGGACGACCTCAATCGAAGTGTGAATCGAAAGACACGCTTGTTTGAAAGTTAAAATCTTGTCACTCTTGGCTAAGCCCCAAAGAACTTTATACCTTTGGGAAGTGAAAGTGAAGGGTGGGTTACCCCTTTCTCTCGGCTGTGTGGCAGGATTTTTCTTTCAAATTCTTCCTTAGTCAACCTTGTGCAATCTAGCTAGAGACCTAATTGGCCATACCCCACTTGACTAGTCATAGGGCTTGTTGTTGTGTATTCAAGTGCTTGATTAATCATAACATTTAATCTTGGAAGACAAACTTATCATTGTGCTTGGTGTGTGTGTTTATGCATTTACATGTAAAATCTTGTGTTTGATATTGCCCAAGTCAAACTTCCAATAAACACTTGCCACATTGTCCAAGTCATCTAATCTTGTTATTCCACATCATATCCTAATCATAGTCATTTCTTTCATCCAATCAACATCATTTTACACCATGACAACATTTGAAGACATAGCACTAGAGCTTATTCACATGCTTCATAAAGCTCAAACAAATCAAACACCTTTAGACCAACAAATCATTCAAAGCACCCATAACGTTATCCAAAAACTTCAAACCAACCAATCACCACAAATGCAACAACTCATAGCACAAATCCAATACCTCATGGCCAATTGTCAAGTCCAACAAGCGCATTATCAAGTCCAATCACCATATCAACACATTTCACATCAACCTAATGTGTCACCTATATCATCATATCAACCTCATCCATCCACATATCAAGTTTCCCCTTCGTCAACCTATCACAACTCTTCTAATTTCAACTCTTATCCACATCAATCAACCTTTCAACAGTCATTATCCTATTCAACCCCTCAATCATCATTACAACAACAAATCATATCACAAGTCCAAACACCATTTCAACCTCAACACATTCAACCACAATCCTATATGTCACCTTCATCATCATTCCAACCTAACACATCTATCTATTATGACAATGCCACATCAACATGTCCACCCATATCACAACAAGAATATAGGATCCCAAGTCCACCTTGGCAACAACATCAAGAGCCTTTAAGTCTTAATGCCACCTTTGACAAGGGGAACACCAATCTAGTCCATACACCCTTACCACCATCCAATCAAATGCTTATCCCTAATCCACCATGTCCTAGTCCTAATCCATTGGCCTCTCCACCCTCTCACCCATCAAACTCTTCATTACCCCCACCATCATCTAATCCTTCATCAAATCAATGCCTTACATTTAGATATTTAAAACATAAATTGATGGCATTATCTAAATCCACCAATCCACCTACAAAGGATGTGACCCAAGGGCTACAAGAAAGGAATCAATTGCCACCATGTCATTCAACACATATACTTGAACATACAAAAGAGTCCTCAAACGTCATGCCAAGTCCTTCAAGTCAACCATGTCATCCACAACCCCTTGAGCCAAGTCAAGAGTCTCCCCTCATAAGTCCAAGTCACCCTCTTTCATGCTCCTATGTTGTTGACCATCAAGAACATGTCAAGTCTCTCCAAGAGTCATCCCCTTGCACTTCCATTCAAGCAGCCCAAGATGTATGTCAAGAGCCTACTCCTAAGCATGTGGAAACATCAAGCCCTAGTCCTAATCAACATCAAATCATTTTTATCCAACCTATCCATAATCTATATCTCTTTTATGATCAAGATGATATCCATAATGATGAAGAGCCTATCCATGAGCAAGATATTCCAAATTCACCTCCACCTAGCACCATATATGACCTTCAAACATCCACTTCCCTTGATGAGACACTTGCCTCCCAAGCTAGTATAGAAGATCAAACAAATACCTTGGATCTAAGTGAACACAATGCTAATCAAGATCCTAATGATCCCCCATCACCCACTATCGACCCCATTGCAAGTCCTCCATCATATCCACTTGGTCTTTCCAATAAGGAACTCATGTCTAGTGTTCCACCTACACCTAGTCCCATTTTCCATTGCATACCCCAAGGACACAAATCTCAAGATGTTGGTATTTCCTCCATGCATCCTAAGTCCACCACCTTCCATCATAAAACCTATCATATGCCTAAAGAATATGTTGCCATTCCACCACCGTCATCCTACAAGTGTCAAAAGCATGTGACCATACACCTTCCTCCATCCAATTTACCACCATTACTTCCAACTCCTAATACCCCTCCATTCGCTTTGCCACCATTACTTCCAACACCTAATATTCCAATCATTCATAAATACCCTAAATATCCTAGTCATGACCAACAAATGCACACATTGTGTAAACATAAAGCTTCCACTCATTCCATCCACCCCATGGGATTCAAAAATAAAAATTTGGATGCCTCTACACATAAAGTCAAAAATTCTAAAGGTCTTAATGCCTTAGAATACAATTTCAAAAAGTCAAAGCCAAATACATCTAAAAATCTATATAAGCCCATACCTCCAAAAGAAAAGTCTAAAAACAAAATGGTTTGGGTACCTAAGCAAAACAAAATCAAGTCAAATGAGACATCCATGTCACAAAAATCCCAACCATCCCCCCCCATCCAAAATACACATTCCATTCAAAAATTACAAAAATCCCACAAGACAAATAAAAGCCATAAAAATACTAAGTCTATGTGGGTACCTAAAGCACTTCATCACCCATCTCCTAAGAAAACATCTCCATTGCTTTCTACACCTCGTCCACATCAAAAGCTTCAACGTTTATCACAATGTGTGCAACCATTGGTCATGGTTCCCTTCCATTTCACAACAAGCCCTTATACCTCCATCTCGTCACCCCCCATCCACTATCCTACATATCTTCCCCACCACCTTCCTATGGTCCATGCTTTTGGCTAAGCCTCCCCATTCATCTTTTGCATAATTCCCATATAAGTCCTATATCTTCCCTACATAATCCTCCATAATACACATCATAATCCATCATCTACCTACTCTATCTCCATTTCATGTCATCCCTTACCAACATCTATGAGCATAATGACATTTGACATGGTCCATGCAATGATATCCATTTATAGTGGGACTATCACCTTTCATGCAACTAGACACTTGAGTCTCTCCTATCCAAAAGTCAAAAACTCAAAAACTCAAAAACTCAAAAAAGAAGAAGAAAAAAAAGTAAAGAGAAATCCCTTCATCCAATGGTGAAAACTTGGTAAACAGGCGCCTTGGATAAGTACCATGATGAAAACCTGGCAAACAGGCATCATGTGTAGTTTGATCTTCTATGTCACTTACACTTGGGGGCACAATGTCTTATCTATCCAACCTATCATTTTTATGTCATATCATTTCCATCCTACCTACCATCTTTAGCCATCATACCTACCTATCATATTGGGTCCACTTATCCACTCTTCTCCTTTTGATCTTGATGAAGATATAGGGGCAAAGTGTTGAAACATGTTTTTTGGGTATCTCTTGACATACCTCATCCTATCTAAACCAATCATATCATTATCCTATTGTCATCAGCTTTGTCACGAAAAATCCTAAGTCTTGTACCTAGAATGGGGCATGTCATTCCTATGCGACATAGTCTTTGGAGATCACATCCTTGCTCTCTTATGCATACATCCATTTCATCCATTAATCCCATTTATCTCCTTGCACCTAGACTTGGTTTTCCCCTTGTCATTGGTATCTAGCACAAAGGCTACCCAAATTTTCATCCATTGACACCTCAAAAATGTCAAAATCCAAAAAAATCATAAAATGACAAAAAGACAAAAACATCATAAAATGTTCTGAAAAGACAAAAAAATCATAAAATGTCCTGAAAAAGACAAAAAATCATAAAATGCCGAAAAAGACAAAAACATCATAAAATGTCCTGAAAAAAAGACCTAAAAATCATAAAATGTCCTGAAGAAAAACACAAAAACATTCAAATCAATGTCAAAATCCTAAAAATAGAGTCAAAGTCAGTCATGTCAGTCGGTCCATGTCATTGTCGAACTACGTTGTCTCTGCGCATTTGCTACGTAGGCAAGGCCATCAGTCGATGAGTCCCCAAGACATTAGGTCAGTCCTTTTAGGTTGGTCAAAATAAAATCATGGCATTTGTCACAATCGTCACATCGGTCAAATAAGTCAGACAGTCAAACTCAAACACAAGACAGTCATTTGAAACATCAATGTCAAAATTGGTCAAAATTAGACAACATAAGCCAATCAATCATACAGTCAACATCAGTCAATTTGCCAAAACATATTACTCAAAACAATGTCAATCTTGTCACTCTTTGGTTCTCTGCAAGATGTGTCCTTCTTGGAGTTAGACCTCGTCAAAATGTCTTTTGCCTTTCAGGATGTGTCCTTCCTGATAATAGGCCCCGTCAAACCGTCAACACCGTCAAATTGGCAAAACTCTTAAACTGTCAAAACTGTCAAATCAACAAGAAATCAATCTTTGGCAAACAAACATTGGCAATAAAAATTACATGGCTATTAATCTTTCTGGTCTTTCTTGTCTTATCTTTTGACTATCTTGGCTATTTTGTCTTATATTTTTTACTATCTTGTCTTTTTGGTCATGTTACTAGCTACCTCGAGGATGTCCCATGAAGGATTTAGAGGTGCGATGACGTCTCCTGGCCTATTTTATTTTCTCTGACTGCTGTCTGTGGATTGTCTTGACAAAAAGACTGGGGCAACATGACCCTTAGTATGAGTTAGAACATTCCTTGTCTGTGACTGTCTGTTTTTCAAGTGGATGACCTTGCACACCTTGGTCTACGTCATACCATTGTGTTTGTTGTCCATTTGTGTCATTTTTACCGCCCAATGATGATTAAGAGCAATAAATATTAGTCCTATGGCAATGTTTTGAAGGATTTGGTCTAGGAACTAACATGCATCTTCTTTAGTCTTGTCATCTTCTCTCTCCCATCTCATATAGGCATTGCATCCATATCATCATCCATATCTTTTGCACTAACATTTCTTTGTCTCTTCATATTCTAGTCTTCTCATCAATTTCGAGAGCACACTCATGTTCTTGGAACCTATCTGTCCTCTCGAGGGGGCATACCGTAACCCTCCTCATCATTCTTCCTTATCTTATTTTGCACTAGGGGCATATTCTCGACTTATTTTCTTTGTCACAATGCGACATGCTACATTATGACAAAGAGGGGCAAAATGTAGACACATAAAATTGTCCTAGGCTTGCAACTCTTAGATTATTCAACATTGCCCCTTTCATTCTTAATAATTAAATAATTTTTAATTATTTAATTATTTTCTAAAGTCATAATTCTTCTATTAATTAATAATTTTAATTATTTAATTAATTCATTTTTATCATTTATTTCTCCTTGATTATTAAATAAATAAATTTTATTTATTTATCTAATACGTCATTAATTACCTAAAGTCTTCCTTTAATTAAATAAATTTCTTAATTTATTTAATTCCCCTTTTGTCATTTATTCCTCTTGATTATTAAATAAATAAATTTTATTTATTTAATTACGTCACTAAGCAAGTCCCCTTCTTTTAAAAATTAAATAGATTCTAATTTATTTGATTTTTGTCCATTTTCTACTATAATTAAATAATTATTTTAATTATTTAATTATTCATTAACCTCTTCTCTCATTAAATTAAATAAAGTTAATTTATTTAATTTGGTCCACTCTCTTGAATTTTGAATTAAATTATTATTTAATTCAAAATGATTCCTTTGTCACATTCTTCTATAATTAAATAATATATTTATTATTTAATTATTTATGTCACCAGTAAATAAATTTTATTATTTAATTTCTCCAGCAGCCTCTTTGTCCGTGCCCTTATCTTCCAATTTAATTCTTGACTTTTGACTTCTCATTTAATTTTGACCTTGATTGAATTATCTTATAATTCAATCTTGGCCCTTCATCCTTATCATTTGCCCTAATTTTGACCTAACCCTAATTCTTATTGCAACATTCAATCTTAAGCATTGATCTTAGGGTTCTTGTCATCTTCTCATCCTGGCCACACATTCAAAATTGCAGTTTTTATAAAATGGCAATTTTGTTCTCATTTGGCTCTCTCTGGGTCTCTCTCTCTCTCTCTTAGCTCTCTATCTCTCTCATGCTCAGATTTTAACTTAGGTTATTGTTATCTTTGCAGTCATTGTCATTTGCAGCCATTTTTGTCATTGTAGTCTATTGTCAAGTCATTTTCTTTTAATAAAATCCTTCAACACTTGCTTTAGTCTTGTCATTTGTCATAGTTGCTCATACAAATCTGAGGGCATTTTATTTATCTGCAAGCTAGGAGGTGTAACAAAGGTTAATCATGGAAGGTGGAGACTTAGGGTAACTTCATCCCTTTTGTCTTCACATTACTTCCTTTGTACTTTGTTACTTCATAGGAATTTTATTGTTATTGTGCTAACCCCACTTAATAACATTTTAGGATTTTCCCTTGATTACACTAGGTCTTTTGGTTTTGGGTGCCAAGAAAAACCCATGTTTCAGGTCGTGGGAGCCTTGCAAAACCCATTGTCTTTGTTTTGTTAATGCTTGTGGGAGCCTTTCCAAAACCCATGTTTCTGGTTATGAGAGCCATGTAAAACCCTTGATAGCTATTTTTTTTGCAGCTGTGTTGTTTGGCTATTGGTAGTCTATTGTTTCTTTTTGTTTCATCTTTTGGCAGTGTTCTTCTTGTGGGTCTTAGACCCTTGTAAAATCCAAGTATAGGGTTTTAGGTCCCTTCAAAACTTGTTGTTCGAGGTTTCAAGTCCCCTCAAAACCTATTTTCCCCTAATAAAAAATATGAATCTTTCAAAAGATTATGATGGTGACGAGGAGACTATCGATTGATGATTGGATTGTACTCTACCTTTTGGGTTGGGTGCAGATGAAAGTAGAATTAGCTATCGAAAAAGGAACAAGTTCTCAATCCCATAACAATGCTACCAAATAAGTTTCAATCAAAGTTGTAAGGTATAGGTTACCCTAGATGACCTATACCTCCCAAACTCACTTAGATTTTATCTAGATATTGATACCTATGGTACAATTCTAGATCTAGAGTTACAACTTCTTGTGTAGTCTCGACAGTCAGAAAATTAGACCTGCATCAACCTTTTTCTTGCTTGGTTTGCAGGTGCACACAAGTTATTCCATTTTCTCACTTGTACTTTATTTTTGTTATTTTATCAGTATATCATCTTTATCTTCATTTTCAATTATAAGCAACAAAGGAATAGAAACCCCCACCTCAAGTATAGATATTGTATTGTTACCCTTCCATAAAAGGTTATTTTCAATCATATTTGCTTTGAGGTGGTTTTGTATTCTAATGTACCATGTGAATTGAGGAAAACTAGACTTCATAACACCATGATTCTCTTCCCCTTTTATTATTGTACATTTTGGTGAACCCAACACATGACATTTCTATTCTGATTTGGTGTTTAGATATGATTTGTAAGCATTGCATTGCTACCTTTGATGCATCTAGTAACTTAGGTGCACCTATTGTACATTTTGGTGAACTCGAATTTCCTTACATCTTACTTCTTATTTGTATATTTAGATTTGCATTGGTCACATTTACACTTCTATAGATCTCATTTTTGCATTGCATTTATTTTTCATAGAAAGTTGCATAAGTTTATTGAAAAAACCATAAAAAAAGTACACCTTTGCATTTTGGTGATTTTTAGTCTTAGATCTGATTTTTGCATTGTATTTTCAGATTTAGATGCATTCATTATTCAAAAATCATAAAATATTGTTAAATTTCAAAATCATAAAAAGTGAATATAGTTCTTATCATTTGAAAGTACATATTTGTTTCATTTTAGAAAGTTTGCATTAGATAGTATGCATTTGTTTATTTCAAAAAGTAAAAAATCAAAGACATCTTACTTTTATGCATTGTTATGTTTTTCATTATAGATTAGATTTACATCTTCAATGCATTGTTAGATTACTTGCATTAGTTACATCAAGTGTTTCTTTTCCTACATTAAAAAAACCACAAAAAAAATCATTCCTTGTCTTGGTGGAATTAAGTGGGTGTGTGCAAGAAGTTGAGTCCACTTTTTCGCCAAAAAGTGGAAGTGTTTTCCCCAATTTTCAGAATTTGTCACAATTGACCTTAAAATTTGAAGCACTTAGAGATGGAATCTTAAAAATTTGCTAGTCATAAAATGTAGTACTTGAAGTCTAGTTTCCAAATATGTAATTTATTTAAATACCCAGATGATAAAAATTGGTTTTCAATAGGTGTTTCTAAAAACTACTGTTTAAAAGTCACTATTTTTTACCATACCATGCACGTGTACATCATCC
This sequence comes from Sequoia sempervirens, assembly GCA_007258455.2. Lineage (NCBI taxonomy): Eukaryota > Viridiplantae > Streptophyta > Pinopsida > Cupressales > Cupressaceae > Sequoia > Sequoia sempervirens. The sequence continues at coordinate 30,359 of VDFB02290255.1, read as the reverse complement.
ATATTTTGACCTAAACAATCATATTTTTATAAATCCTTTTGGGAAAAGATTCGTAACTCACTGAAGCATGTTTTTGATATATTTTTGTAATTTTTTATTGAATATTTATTTTTGTTAAATTTTTATTGGCTGTATTGTCATGCATAAGATGACCTAAACTTATCATTTTTTGATTTTTTTTTCAAATTGAAAAGAATTTTCTATAGTACGTTTTGGTGCAATTCATTTTACAAAAAATATTTTAATAAAAAGTTATTAAAATACTAAAAAACCCTAATAATTCAAGTTTATGGACCAATTTCATTAAAAATTAATTGAAAAATAGAAAAAAATATAAAATTATAAAAAAAAAATTACATATTTGGAATCTGCATTGTCTCATCTATAATGGGTTTTAATTTCGTAAAAAAATTATGCAAAATAGGTCTTCAGACATATGTCCAAAGTCACTATTTTCCTGTGACATTAACATGACCTTCAAGTTGTAGGTCAAACCAGGTCCAAAGCTTAGGTTCGAGTCCCCAAGCCATTTCCCAAACCAAAAAATAAGCCAAAACCTAACCAAAAATTCATACTTTAAAAAATGGGATCCCGTTTCATAAAAAAACAATTTTTTTATGGTTCTACGAAACAGGATCTCGTTTCGTAAAATGAGATCTCATTTTAAAAATTGATAAAAATGGAAAGTTTCCAAAATGGGATCCCATTTTGAAAACTTTCCAAAAATGGCAATTTTTCAAAAATTAAAAATTTCCAAAATGGAAGTTTCAAAATGGAAAGGATTTTCAAAACATGATCTCGTTTTGAAAAATTTTCTTTTGAAAATTTTCAAACATGATCCCATTTTGAAAATTTTCCATTTTTTTTTTTAATTTTTAGAATGGGATCTCATTTTCTAAATTTAGGCTCAGGATCCTGAAGCTAAATGGGATCGAGATCTCATTTTTTGCAAGTCGATTTCATTTTTTTGCCTAAGGAAAAAACTTCCATGTTTCGTGGACTCATCTTCTTGGATTTACCCAAGTTATTCAACAATGTTGGATCTCTTTCTACAAGACTTCCATTCCTTTGATAAGCTTTTTAATAGTGAATAATTTGATATGATGGATGAAGCCCTTGATGACTTCATCTCTACTAATTCTTCCTCTACGCACCCCAAGCCAGCCTTTTGCCAAAGGTTGATTAATATGAATCATTCCCATTTATGAACCTCTCAATGATTCCTCTCCCAAATTTTCTCTGTCTAACAAGGACATATTGATGCAAGAAGATACTTTTAACACTTCTCTCAATGATCTTCCTCTTTGGGAAGAACCATTAGAAAAATATGTTGATTATACTTTATATATGTACCTTCCCCATGAGAATACCTTGGTGCAAGAGGATGATATCATGGTGGAAGAAGATCATATAATTCCTTATATTCATTTCAATAACATTACATCTAGAGATGACACATTAATGAGTGATGTTTGTCACTCTTCTAAAAATTCTCCTATTCATGAAGATGCTTTGGAGATAGTGGATGACATCCTTGATAATCTCCCTTTTACAAATGAATATCTTGAGAACAAAGACTATAATAAAGTTGTCACTCAACCTTAAAAAAAACTAGTGATTGTTTTAAAAGTTGTTATGCACCTCAATTATCATGTGGTACCATACACATATAACAATAGTCCTTGTTCCTCTCATCCTTCACAACATGTTGATAAGGAGTATGATCAATCTCCTCAATTTTATTTAATTCCTTCTCCAATACAAACAAAAGTGTCATCTCTTCCTCAAGAGGATGATTGGGGATCATTAGACTTTACACCAACCTTTCGTAACAAAGACAAAGTTCTTGAATTTGAAACCCAAACTTCTTATTCAAACACATGTATGGATGTTGATTAGGCCTCTATAAATTCCAATCTAATTCAACCTAAGAATGAGCCTTATCCTCCTAACATTTCAAATTCTAATGGATATGGTTTAGGATGTGTGCAACCTACATCACCCTTGTCTAAGCATGGTGAAAGAAACCTATAAGATCTAGAAGACAAACATTAATATTACAAATACACAACAAAAAGAATTGAATCATACAACTTATAGATTAACCCATATAGGTGAGAATAAATAGATATAGAGAGGGAGTCAAGAATGGAGTGAATGAATCCTTAGACATGAGAGAAGGTGAGTTACCTCCCTCAAATCATGGTGTAACTTAGACACGTCTCCAAATCTACCCAACAACCTTGACACCTCATTTGAGCATGTGTCAATATTGAAGGGAGGTCACCTAACTAGGAATAAGCTATAGTGTATGAAGCTCCTGATGATATAGACCACACCCCAAGAAGAGCTCATAGATAAATGAACTTTCTCTTAGTGAAGGGTTTTGTGAAGATGCCAACAATCTGCTCTAAATATTGGCAAAAGACTAAGTCAATAATCTGACCATGAATGAGCTCTTGAGTATAATGCATACGAATCTTAGTGTGTTTGGTGTGCTGGTGCTAAACCAGATTCTTGCATATGAATGGTACTCTGGTTTTCACAATAGATGACTGTGGGCTACCTGAAAGAAATGCCAAACTCAATAAGAATGCCTTGAAGCCATAAAGCCTTAGTAATTGCATTAACAACTCCCTTGTACTCTACCTCTGTGGATGATGAAGCAATGGAATTTTGCTTCTTGATAGAACAACTAATAGGACCACAACCAAGTGAAAAATGGTAACCTAAAGTGTACTTGTGATTCTCAATATCGCTAACCTAATCTAAATCTGTAACACTAACCAAGTCAACCAATGAACCAACTTTGTAATGAATCCCAAACCCAAGAGTACCCTAAAGGTAATGGAGGATCCTCTTAGCTGCTTTCCAATGCAACTCATGAGGTTCCTACATGAATCTCAAAACTAATCCAACTGCATATGCAATGCCAGGCTTGGTATGAGTCAAATAAATGAGACTCTCAACAAGTTGTCGATACGAAGTAGCTTCAACCAAAGATGAACAAGAATTATCAAGCTTGACTCTAGAGAGAAAGGGTGTAGGAGATGGTTTACTAGAAGTCATGTGAAACTATGCAAGTAAATCAAGAGTATACTTAGGTTGTGCAAGAGTGATCCCTGAATTTTATTGTGAAATATCAATATCGAGGAAGTAATGCAAAAGACCCAAGTATTTCATGTCAAGTTTGTCTTGAAGTGATGACTTCACTACTGCAATGGAAAAAGAAGTACTCCCAGTGATCAAAAGATCATCACTATATAGAACCAATATCAAAAGTCAATCATCCTGCCACAATAGGTACACATTAGGATCAAAATTACATCTAGTAAAACCTAAAGATAGGATATAGGAATCCATCTTGGCATACCAAACTCTAGGAGCTTGTTTGAGGCCATAGAGAGATTTTCTAAGTCTACAAACTAAGGATGAATCTTGAAAAAAGCTTGGTGGTTGTTCCATGTAGGTTTTCTCCTCAAGGTCTTCATAAAGAAAGGCACTCTTTGCATCCATTTGATGTACAACCCATCCATGTGCAACAAAAATGGAAAGTGTGAGTCTAATAGAAGTCATCTTAGCAACTATTGTAAAGGTTTTTGTGTAGTCAATTCCTACAACTTGTGAAAAACCTTTAGCAACCAATCAGGATTTGTACTTATCAACTGACCCATCTGTTACATACTTAGTTCAATATACCCATCTGCATTGAACTAGCTTCCTTCCCTTAGGAAGAGAAGTCAAATCCCAAGCATGATTGCAAATTAAGGAATCATATTCCTCATCCATAGCAATATCCCACTCCGGTATACCTGATGCTTCTCTAAATGTTTGTGGATCAGAAAGTGAAGCAAGGAAGGCATGTGGCCCCTCTTGAAAATCTTCTTGAATCTATCTATCATCTGTTGAATCTTGTACCCATGTATTTTCCCTATGTAAAGCATAAGATGTGGGTGAGTATGGTGTGAAAATATCAACCTCTAATGCAATCCTTGAACTGTACGAAGATGAACCCTCATCACTGTCATCACTGTGAGAACTAGAAGAAGAAGAAGATGTTATACTCGGAGTCTATTGTGAATGATCTAAATCATCAGTACTATAATTTAGATTTGAAGAGTCCACAATATGGTGAGAAGTGTCAAGTATAGTTTCGAGAGGTGTTTCTTGAAACTTAACACTTCTCTCTATAAACAACTCATGTGTGGTAGGGTGGAGTAGGCGATAGCCTTTTACACCATCTAAATATCCCACAAAGATGCAAGGTTTGGATTGTGGATCCATAGCCTTGCAATGTTCTTTTGGAATGTGGGCCATGGCTTGAGAGCCAAAAAATCTAAAATGATCAACTAGTTGTTTCTATCCTTTCAAAGCTTCAAAGGGAGTGATTCCCTTTAAGGTTTTATGAGGAAATCTATTATGAATATAACATGCACAATTGACCGCTTCAACCCAATATGATGGTGTGAGGCCTTAGAGTGAATCATAAAATTATCCATCTCTTTTAAAGATCTTATTTTTTGCTCTGCAATACCATTTTGTTGAGGAGAATATGGAACCGTGTGTTGTAGATCTAGCCCCTTTGATATACAAAACTGCTCAAAATGGTTGTTAACATACTCACAACCATTATCTATTCTTAGAACCTTGATGAATTTTCCCGTTTGTTTTTCGACAAGAGCTTTGTAATCTTGAAAAGATTCAAATACTTCTATTTTTTTTCGAAGGAAGTAGATCCATGTAAAACATGAGAAATCATCAATAAGCGTGAGAACATATCTATCCTTTGTAAAATATGGATGGGGAAAATCCCCTGTAACATCACTATGAACAAGTTCCAAGACTTGTGTTTCCTTCCATGATTTTCCTTTGTCAAATTTTGTTTTTTGATGTTTTCCAAGTGCACAACCTTCACAAATTCCTTTAGAAAAATTAACCTTAGGTAATCCCTTGACCATATCTTGTTGACATAGTTGCTCAAGATAGCGATAGTTAAGGTGGCCAAATTGATTATGCCACAATTTACTAACTTCATCTGAATGAGTTAGTAGTGCTTTTGGAGAAATATCTATGGTAAAATTAGAGAGGGTATATAATTTGGATTGGTGATTTTCCTCCCCTATTGCTACCAAGTTGTTGCTATGTAGATCTCTTATTTCAACTAAATCTAGAGAGAAATGAACTCTCATGCCCTTCCCTAGATGAGTTATTTGATACATTGAAAGGAGGTTAGTTGATAGTAAAGGAACACAGTTTAGAACATTTGAAAATGTTCCTACTTCAACTTCAACAAACCATCTCCCTTTAACCAATACTAGAGTATCATCCCCTAAGGTGATTAAGGGCATATTGATTTTCTCTAAGGATGAAAACACAACCTTTTGAGAACCCATATGATGTGTAGCACCCAAATCAATAATCCATGGAGATAAAAAATGATGATGATGTAGCAACCAAGGACTTTCCTTTTAATTTATTTCTCCTTAGTATTTTCCTAATTTGATGAAGATGCTTTAACAAAATCAATAACCCCAATATTATTCGTTTTGAGTAGAAAAGTGAGGTGCTCAATTTTCTTTTTCATGCATTGATGTTCTTCATGACCATATCTTCTTTCCTTTAGAAGATTGTGGCATTCCCCAAGAGACTCTAAGAGTTCATTTGGTAGAATAGAAGGTTGATATAAATACATAAAATTCAAGACCTAGTTTGGAAAGTACAAAGAGAATTAATTGATCCTCTTTTTTGTCAATTCCGCATTCTTTGAGTTGCAACTTTAAGGATTTAAACTTAGTAAAGAAATCTTGTAGAGTTGTAAAATTCCTAGGACTTAGACCTAATAGTTCATTTTCTAACTCATGACTCTTAAGTTCATCAATTGCCCCAAATAGTTTGTTAAGAGCTTTGCAAACTTCATTGAGTGTTTTCAAGCTCTCAACATGAAAATTTAATTTAGGAGATAAATTTAAACATAAGAATCCAAAGCTTGATCACATTTTTTGTAATACTTTTCTTTTTCCTGAGCAGAAGTAGGTTCTTTTTCTATACCCATTGTTACCCTATAGAACCCTTTTTTTTAAGTACTAAGATTACATTTAACTTCCAAACATGATAATTGAAAGGGTGATATAGTATAATTAGACTCCATTGCTTAGGAATTTAGGTTATTGTAGTTTGTAGTAATAAATACAAAAAATAATCTAGAAGTGTAAGACACACAACACCCCCTTGATTATTTTGATCCCTTTAAAGCTAACACTTTATAATTGCAGTGCTTTAAACTTAGGCTAATTTGGAACATAATGTGGTAGTTTATAGGAGGAGTGCGATAATATACCCAATGTATTATTATTCCTTAAAAAGAAAAACCACTTTTGCACAAGTTATGGCCTTTGCAAGTTTTCAACGAAGTGATTTTTTTTTTTTTTTTGAGAAAACCTTTGCAAAAAAAAAAAAATTGGAGGAGAAATAAGCCCCCTTTGAGCTGATTGTGACCAAAAGTTATGGCTTTCACAAGTTTTCAGCCAAGTGAATTTTTATTTTTTTTTGAGAAAATGTCTTTTGCAAACAAAACTTACATTGAGGGAGAAAAATTTGGAGGAGAAATAAGCCCCCTTGGGCTGATTGTGACCATGGGATTAATACCCATATGAACAGGGAATAATTGGATAAAAATGGAGCCTCGAGTCTCTTTTACACCCATCTTTCGTCCCCCTTTGCTAGATTTGTGCCTCCAAACAGGCCCTACCCTAGTTGTGCACAAGTTGTGAATGGGGGCTAAAAAATTTTGCAAGATCCAGGTGCCTTCAACCCACCTTCTCACACCTTCCCACAATACTCATTTGTGAATTGAAGTACTTTTCAAACTTGCTCTAATATCATGAAGGAAACCTACAAGACCTAGAAGAAAAACATCAATATTGCAAATACAAAGCAAAAAGAATTAAATCACATAGCTTGTAGATTAACCCAAATAGGAAAGAATAAATAGATATAGAGAGGGAATCAAGAATAGAGTGAATGACTCCTTAGACATGAGAGAAGGTGAGTTACCTCCCTCAAATCATGGTGTAATTGAGACACCTCTCCAAATCCACCCAATAGCCTTGACACCTCATTTGAGCATGTGTCAATATTGAAGGGAGGTCACCTAACTAGGCATAAGCTATAGTGTAAACCAAAATACATGGAAAATAAACACTAACACATGGTTTACGTTTCCAACATCCCCCCTCCTTTGTCCAATCAATCTATAACTCATCCTCCTAATTTCTCATCACAACAAGATAATATTTTGTTTGAGCTTCTCAAAGCCAACTTAATTACTCTTCCATTGAAAAACAAATGACAAACTAATAAGTGAAAGAAAAGCAATTCTTCTATTGTGTCTATCATCAAACTTGTGGCTATAGAACTAATGAATGTCATGATTTGAAATGTTAAATTCAACAACTCATTGATCGTGGTATAATTACAATGAAAAGTGACAATGAATGCTACATTTCTCATGATCATTACAAATAACATCTATATTCCTATTATGTTGCTCCACACTATGTGACATTGCCAGCCTATCATTTGGGGGCTCATTGTCATTCATGATGGTACAATTTTAGGTGCAATCATACTTTGTGAGCAACATAATAGTCTCCCCCTCTTATCCTTGTCCTTAAATTTGGTGGGAAAGGGTAGCATTTCAATCCTAATTTTCCCCAAGGACCCATTTCCCCTTTGTTGACTTGTGTCTTTTATAACATGATATCCTTTCTTGCATGGAATTGTTTATTTTACTTAAGGGTTCTTTCTCTTTTCTAGGAGATTCACGTCTTTGTTTACAACCTTCTTCTTTCTTGAAAGTGCATGTCTATTATAAATGATCTCTCACTTAGGGTTCATAATGTGTTTTCCTTCACCAAGTATCCCCTTACGTATCAATAGGGAAGGTGTGAATATTTGATTCAATTCTTTATCCTTTCATGAGATCCATTATCTCTTTGTTGATTTGTGTCTTTTATAACATGATATCCTTTCTTGCATGGAATTTTTTGATTTACTTAAGGGTTCTTTCTCTTTTCCAGGAGATTCACATCCTTATTTACAAAGGAAATTTCTATTATAAATGATCTCTCACTTAGGGTGCATAATGTGTCGTCCTTCACCAAGTATCCCCTTACCTAGCTATAGGCAAGGGGTGTATCCTTGTCTCTTCTCCCATATTTTCCTTTTCCTTCCACTTGGGGGGAAAGGTTTCTCTTTCCTCTTTCCTCTTTCTTCATCCTCTCAAAGGATCCATTATCTCTTTCATGATTTGTATCTATTATGATTTGATGTCCTCTCTCACATGGAATTGTTTTGTTTTGCTTAAGATTTTTCATTCTTTCTTGCAATCTCTTCCTTGCTTTGGAGTGTATGCCTATTATACTTGACCATTCATCTAAGAGAATATAATGTGTTATCTTTTCTCCTCTCTTTCTAAGGATCCATTTTCCTTGGTGGAGTGGTGTTTTTTAATCACATGACATCCTTTCTTGTATGCAATTGTTTGTTCTACTTAAAGGTTCTTTCTCTTTTTTAGGAGATTCACATCCTTTTTTACAAATTTTTACTTGCTTGAACGTGCATGTCTATCCTAAGAAAATTCCCTTACCTAGAGATTTAAAGTGTGTCAAGAATCCCTTTTTCACCTAGCAATAGAGGGCTAAAAGGATACATTCTTGTTCTCCTCCCCCTCTTTGTCTTGAAGGTGTCATCTTTGTACAAGAACTCCTCTTGAAGGTAGACGTCTTGTAGACAAGGTCTCTTCCTTTCAAGGGTATCATCTATCTACTTGTTGGTATCCTTTCACAATTATCTATTCCTTGGCTAGTAAGAGTTTTCACTCCCTGCTAAGGTTATGGCATACATTGGTGTTTTAAGGATATCTACTTGTTTTTGGAAGTAGGTATCATTTTTCTCTTTTCATTATGCAACCTTCTTGATCCCTAGGGAGACTATGCTTTCCTTAGGACTGTGTAATGTCCCCTTTTTTGTGAGCAATGGAGTTTAGAGGAATTAGCCTATTCTTGATCCTTGTAGGCTAATGGGACTTGATAAGAGGATCGTTTGGCAGTTACCCAATTGCTTGGTTGGCTCATTTCTTGGTCATATGAAGGTTTTCCTATTATCACCATGGATGTTTCTAATTTTGGAAACCTTATTTTATGTTATAATGTTATATTGCACTTTAGGAGTTGGGTTATATTTTATATAAAGTGCAATATTTAAAATAATAAAAATAATAAAATAAAATAATATTCCTTCTAGAAAGTGACTTGGGAAAGTTCTTCTAGGAGGCCGACCTCTTGAGGAAAAAGTATAAATTGACATCATGGGCTTCATTCTAAGGATGCAGATTTGTTGTTGTTGATATTGGTGTTTGTCATTTCATCTTGTGGAGCCTAGGGTTTCTACAAATTGTTCTTATCATAGGAAACAAAAACTTCCTATTGATAGCAATTTTGAGGGTGTGAAATATCATCTGAATTATTGCAGCTGGGAGGAAGATACGTCAATCTTCCATTTGTACTTCATTGTAGGGGTTTGCAGAAGTTGAGGTATTGTTGCAAATTTAATGGTTTTCGACCAAATTTGGAGATTATCGATTGTATTCAACCTATTTGAAGATCTAAGTATTTATTTGCAATAGCTGATGTATTATTGCAATTATTTATGTTAATGCAATAACTTTTTTTTTATTGCATTATTTATTTGTGCTAAAAGTTATATTCAGAATAAAGTTTGCAGAAATATTATTATTCTCAATATTGGGAAAAAAGTTATTTTCTGAATAATAGTGGAGAAGGCAAAGTAATCTTTAATAATATTTGAGAAAAGCAAATATACTCTGTCGGGCATGACTCGTTTTTTACTTCAGTAATTAAAGGGAAGAAATATTCAATTTCTTTACTGGGCGACTAAGTGAAAGATGAATGTTATTCTGACGAAGATCATACAGGCCAAATCGTGATATTAATCAAAGATTAGCGCTTAGCTAAAGTTCGTGGGATAATATTAAATGAAGATTGGGCGATCAAGGTAAAAGGTGCCAAGAAATATTTTGACAGCGCGCATATATTTTCTGTTGCTCCATTGGGCCAAGCCGTCTTCTTCATCCAAGTTCGTGGTTTTTAATTTGGAGCCAATATCGCAATTGTGGAATAAGTTGAAATCATTTTCTTCTTAATTCTATTTCCTGAGAGTCGTGCTCACTGTAAAACTTCTGGCGCTGAATATATTGCATCCTTCTGGGCAATTCGTGGGAACTGGAACTAGTAGAGTCTTCTGGTGGCGCCGTGTATTTTTTGGTGCTGGAGAAGAGTCGTGGTGGCTTAAGAAGTGCCAACTTTGGCATCTATGAGAGCCGTCATTCACTACTGGAATAAATCAAGACTGAGAGTGGAGAAAGCAAATTTCTTTGGGGGTTGTTGTACATTCCATCAAACATCCAGGTCTGAAAGTTCCAAAACAGGGGCGGCACCAATAAGTATTGTTTGGGTTCATCTCCAAAGGAAAGACTACAAGATTTCCAATCAATATTGGAGACAATCATTATCAGGTTCTTTATCATTCATTTGAGCATTTATTTATGCCCATTGCATTGTCATTTTTAGATGCATAAGTTGCAGCTGTAGCTAATCATTGTACTCAGACTTGTCATTAAATTTCAGACTTGGCATTGTTGTTACATCTTCATATTTTCCAAAGAGTCTTGGATAATTCATGTTACATTGTATATGGATTGCAAAAGAGAGCTGCAAGTTGAAGTCATATAGTTGCTTTAATGATCATTTAGAATAGTGCATTAGCATGCATGCCAATTGTTTGTCAAAATTACCAGTTGGCTGTAGGTGGATATTTCACACGTAGAATTCATATATGAGCATTGTAAATGATAAAGGGAGGTTGTATATGCATCTAGATGATAGTTTAGACATTAAAGTGTTGAATTGTAATCATTTGAAGTCTCCTTTCAACATTTATCAAGCATACAATCAGTCTGATAACTCAGACCAGCAAGTCAGAAGTCTGCATGTGAATTGTTTGACAAAATTCCTTGAGCCTTCAATCAGCATCTTGAAGTCAGATTTAAGCAGGGTCATTACATACTGATCACCTTTTGTAGATCCACATGGAGACAATGCTTTTTGTAAGACAAATCTTGTAAGCCTCCCCTATGTGCAAATTTTTTTTAAGCCACCCATGTATGCAATTTTTTTTTCCTTTTTAAGCCACTTCTATGTGCAAAAAATTTTTAAGCTGCTCCTGTGCACAAAAGCCTTTAAAGCCGCCCTGTGTGAAAAAACTTTTTAAAGTAGAATTGACTAGCATAATGCAACTTGCTAGACCCTCAATTGTCCCTTCTCTCTTTGGGATGAGTGGAACTAGAATAACATAAATTGCTATCCTTTTCACACTTTCCTCTTTTTTCCTCTCCAATGGATCACCTAGCATAACACAACTTTCTAGATGGTTTGATTCATGGTCTCTCTCTCTTTTTGCAATCACATTTCTTCACTTAATCATTCATATCTCGAGCTAGAGAGCTCCAATTTTCATACCGTTTGTAGTGCTAAGATCATGCTTCAGTTCCCTAGTAATCCAAGTGCTCTATGGGATGTTTCAAGTTCATCTTGAACCCTATTACTATTACTTGTCAACAAAGTCACGTTAACAATTTTTTGTGGTAAACATGATACCCTATTTCACCTTCCTGAATTAGCAAGCTAAAATAGGTGGCATATAACTACTTATGAATTTCATCATTCTCTTTGTAAGCCTAGGTTGTTTATGCTCTTTTAAACTAAAAAAATGGTTTTGTAGAGTGCGGTTCCTAATATTTTTTTGCAAGTATTGCCACACTGGGGGCTTCATTTGATAATTTTGGAATATCCTTTTCATTTATTATTTTTGTACTTTAGCTTGCATATGAATGTAGTGTCATATCTCACTAAAGTGGGGGCTAAATGTACCATCCTAAACTGTAAGCACCTAAGTGGTGTACAATATCATGATTGTTTAACACTTGCCTTAGTGTGGTTTCATTCTAGCTTGCATTATAGGACTTCATATTGCACTTAATGAACACCTAATTTGAATATGAGTCCTGTAATTCTAAAATCAAGGTAAGCCCTTATTTCTAAGTCTTATCCTTTTTATTTATCCAATTCAATCATTCATCCAATGACATAGGCCCTATGTAACCATTTGTAGCCTTTGTGCTTTATCTAGACCTTGAAATCAACTATACTCCAAGATCTGACATCTCCTTGCTATTTTCGACCCGTGATTTACAGTTGGGCCTTGATTGGTTGGTATAGGTCACCCAAGGAGACCTATACCTCGAGGTTTGGCCCCAAATTTGAATCAAGACCATGTCTAGGTGTTTTAGAGGGAATTATTAATTCATGTTGGCTTCCTATGAGTTTTTCACATAATTTGGCATAAAAAGCAAGTATTTCACTTTAGTTGTGATAATGAAATCAATTGCAAGGTTGAATCCACAATTTGAAGACATCTTACAAAGTAGAAATATGCAAATCAAGGCAAAGATCAGCAAATATGAAGATTCAAATATCTATTACATCAACATCAATAATCAATCAATTGCATCAATATTAGCATGGGACTTTCAAAGTATTATGATGGTGACTAGGAGACTATCAACTGATGATTAGATTGTACTCTACCTTTTTGGTTGGGTGCAGACAAAAGCAAAATTAGTTGTCAAAAAAGGAATAGGTTCTTAGTCCTGTAACAATGCTGCCAGACAAGTTTCAGTCAAAGTTGTAGGGTATAGGTCACCCTGGGTTACCTATACCTCCCAAAACTTGCTCAAATTTTATCTGGAGATTGATACTTGTAGTATAGTTCCGCATCCAAAGTTACAGCTTCTTGTGTAGTCTTGATAGTCAAAAAATTAGACCTACATCAACTTTTTCCTGCTTGGTTTCCAGGTGCACAAGAGTTATTCCATTTTCTCACTTGTACTTCATTTTTGTTATTTTATTAGTATATCATCTTTATCTTTATTTTCAATTATAAGAAATAAAGGAATAGAAACCCCCACCTCAAGCATAGATATTGTAGACACTCAAAATTGGTTTACACTTACATTGCAAAACCTAATTTTAACATGTCTTCTATGTGTCATTTGATCTTCATCATATGTTAACATTGTGTCATTCCTCTTGTTTTTGTTCATTTCAAATCCAACCCCAATTAGTCTCCTTCAATCGCATCTGGTCCTAAATCATTATGTTTGGCATTATATCATTTTCAAATCATTCAAATTGGTCTCATCTTGACAATTTGACCTAATTCCCTCTATGTTGATAATTAATCAGTCATTAATTACCAACCTTTTTATCAATCAGTCCTTTTTGACCTCTTGTCAGCCCTTGTTGTGGCATTCAATCCTTTTTCAGTCATTTATCAATTCATCATTAACCTTAGGTCTTTTTGGCCCCCTTTTCAATTTCAATCATTTCAATTGTTTTCAAGTCAATCTCGGTCAATTGTTTTTAATTTTGTCTTTTCTTGCCAATCATTTATCACTATTGGGACCTAATTTGTCATTAGGGTTGGTATCTTAAATTATTCAAATCATTTCCCTTAGGTTGGTTAATTAATTAATTAATCAATCTCCTTTATTAACATGTCTCCTCTTTTTAAATAAATAAATGAATATTTATTTATTCTTTCACCTTTTTCCTATAATTAATATTTTTACATATTAATTGGCTAATTTGAGCTTAATCATGGAACCTTTCCATTTGGATTCACCTTTACTCTACTCATACTCAAGTGATGATTTCAAGCAATGAGATATATTTATCCTTTAAATCAATTCTATCCATCTAATCCTTATTCAAAAATCTATAAATTGGCCTCAACCCAAATATTTTAAATAAAATACACTCCTTATGTAATGTTATGCTATGAGTAAGTGGTACTAACATATCATATTGGAGCACAACCACCATAACATAATGCAACAATGGTTGGTACTTGGTATTGGTGAGAATATTGTATTTTTTATTAATGTTTACTAATATTTATGCCTAATCAAGAGTTGCATTATATTGCAGGTACAACAACTTATATTGTTTAAATTTTTCATGTATGCTTGCATTTTGTATGTATCTTTGGAATGCTTGATAAGATCCACATCCCTTTCCTAAATCATTTCTTTATGTTTGTATCTTTTTACCACTTGTACGTTTTATATCATCATATTCACTTTGTGTTTCAATGTATTTGCACATCTTATAGTATTTTTACAACACACATGGGTTATCCTACATGGATCAACATATGAGCAACATGTTTCAAAAAATTTGGATTAAAGCTAGTAGCCTAGCAAGGTCTCATAACCAATCATCATTTTGAGCACTTAATTAAAGTTTTTTTTAGCTTTTTAACCATATATTTTACAAAGGAATATCATCCTAATGGTGTTTCCACATCCCTTCTTTGATATCCCTTGTATAATGCTAATACGAGGGTTAGGTTTTGTGTATTTAATTCTAGTGGGCCCATGAGGTATTTAATGTATAAAGTTAATTCACCCACCTCAAAATTCAGTTCTTCTTGGGTATATTCTCATCTTTTCTTATTCTATTCAAGATGGTGGAATATATTATCTAACATGATTGTTTCTCTCCTTTGCATTTTTAATGATAAAGTTATTCCTTAACACTTGATAGTCCCTTAACTACATATGCACTTCCTCTTTATTTACCAAAGGGGTAGCTATCTATGTAATCCTTTCCCATTGTGAATCTATCAAGATAGTAGATAATGTCATTGACCTTTTTAGATTTAGTTGGGCCTTGATCATTTCTACTTTCTTCAATAAGATTATGATTGGCTAAAAGTATTGTATTTTCTTGTTATAAATGTGGATCCTAACCATATTGAAAACCCTAAATAACTCTCCACTGATGCTTCTCCTATAGGCATTTTAGGAGGACATTGAGGTGGAGGAGAAGAAGAGTGAGGAGGAAAAGGATGTAGATTGGGAACCCTTATCAAAGTTGATCCAAAATTAAAATGAGGTGAATAGATCTTCATCTAGGTAGAGGAATGTGATTGGAACCCCTCATTAAAGATATTAAAAGTATAACAAACCATTATATTGTGTTGCAAATGGTGTTGAGATATTTACTTATGTAGCCATTTTTTTTTGGTATATCTTAACACTCACTATTTCTTGCCTATTCTTTTGGACTTCAACCTAAGGGGAAGAAGGAATAGGAACATTTGAACGAGAAAGAGGTATATCTTAACACTCACTATTTCTCTTCATGAATTTTGATGAAAATTCTAACTATTTTTTATTAATCCACCTATATTAGAAGATCATCCACTAGTAATACTTATCCTCACCACATATTCATATAGGAAATCATCCTAATAGTCTTCCATATTAGGCTTATCCTTGGAAAGTAAGATAATTATTCACTAGTTGGATTGAATGTGTTCCTCAACTTATACATAGATATATTATATAAATAGTTATATCTTATTCTACAATTTCCACATAGTACATGTTGGAATAGGATTAAGATTCCACCTAGATCAAGAAGTGGAAGTCTATAGTATGCTTGCATAATATCATTTTTAATAGTTCCTCCAATTTTTTATAGATTTCCAAAAATAAAATCTTCTTGTTGGGGTAACTTGGTAGCTTATAATGTGCCTTATGGGATCCTCCTATTCTTATATATGAAAGGTTCTAAATTTTTTGAACCACCTCTCTAGTTGGATAATTACTATTTTTCCTTGAGGAACAACCTTTTAGTTTAATCATTTTCCATGAACATTATGATTGAGAAGATGAACATATAATTCAATTGGTTTTACTTCCTTTAGTGAAATTATTTAATTATATATAGGTATGGTCATATAAAATGGATCCACCAAGTTGCATCTATCCTATTCAATTCAAGCCTAGCAAGTTATCTTTGTAGGAAAGCACGCAAACTAGGTAAAGTTCATATAGAAATATAGCTTCTCAGAACTATATTAATTTCTTATGTATCATTTTATTGATAAAAAAGACTAATCAATTTTATTCTTTTCTAGGATAATGAAGAAGAAAATCCAAGGATAGAATTCCATGGCATTGAGTTTCCCTGCCACTCTACTGAAAAAAGTAATGGCATCATGAGAATCCTCTGTGAACTCACTTCTATGTAAAGCCTTCACATTTTGGAGGATTATTTACCCTTATATATTATCTAATTATCATCATTGCAATTCATGGCTTATTTTATCTTTGATTAATCATATTGGAATGCCTCCTTTATAGCCATATTTTCATACTATGCAACTGTAGGTAGGAAAAATACTCTATCTATTATATCTAGTTTCATGTATAATATTATTTATTGAACTAATGCAAACACTTTCCTTTTCCTTTGGTCATGCCTCTATGCATAGGCCAATACTAGCTTTAGAGACTATACGAAGACTAGGAATGCAACTACTTGAACCAACCTATTTTGGGCCATGAATTGGCCCTCAAATATTCTATCTTCCTTTATATGGAGCCTGTACAAAAATTATTGGAGATTTGCATGCCCTAGGTTTATATCTCCTATATCACTAATTAAGGAGAACATATTTGAAGAAGGTTGGTAGCCTTTGTATTCATACATAATATCTTTGAAAATAATTCCCCTTGCATGGATTAGATATATTAAAAATAATAATTAAAATAATAATATCAAAGGAAAATTCACGAGTTTTAAAAAAATTAGTTGAGCAATCTTTAACATCTCTAAATGTCATTTGTTGAGGTTTCAACAAAATGGTAGTCATTAGATTAACCATAAATCCTAGTTAAAAGGGTTATTGAATAAAACTTCAAAATCCTATAAATAAAATCAATTCCCTAGATATAAAATATCTAGAAAGCTCAATGCTATGCCCTTAATATTATTGTACATCAAGTTATGAATAGTCGGCTTGTGGCTATCTTAACTCTCTATTAAGTCATATTATCATTAGTATATTGTTATTTAGTTGTTTAGGTCGGCCTAAGTCTTATATAGGTGTGTCTAAGTTGGCCTAGGTGAT
Organism: Sequoia sempervirens; assembly: GCA_007258455.2. Lineage (NCBI taxonomy): Eukaryota > Viridiplantae > Streptophyta > Pinopsida > Cupressales > Cupressaceae > Sequoia > Sequoia sempervirens. The sequence goes on along the minus strand of VDFB02290255.1, from coordinate 13,238 downwards.
ATCCTGGCATAAATAGGTATATATAGGAGGTTGTGAGTCTTATTTCATCATCAAGTTGTGAAGTGTGTTCTCATTAGAGATATTTGGAGGTTTTCCCCAAAGTGGCTTGTTATTCTCATTTTATTATCAATTATTTGCAGCATATTTCATATCATATTCTTCTATTGTGCAAGTTATTTCATAACAAGTGGTATCGTAGCATGATCTTGGCACCATAGAGGCAAGGTTTTTCTCAATTTTGGAGGCGATTTTTGGGAAGAGCATATCTTTCAGATTTTGGTGAATCTTTTTCTGATTTTTAAAGGGTTCTGAAGAACATATTGAAGAAGCTACAGTCCAGATTTTAGAAGAATTGGAGTAGAATTAAGTGAATTATTGCAGAATTAGGGTTTCTACACTATTTTTTTGGAATCTACATCTCACATCTTGTTGAATTGGAGTCTGATTTTTATTGGGTTTTTGAAGACATACTCAAGGAGATTACAGTAAAAATTTGAGAGAATTTAAGTTTCATTTGTGTGATTTATTTCAACATTAGTGGTTTCCATCATGACGGGGCCTGCAACAAGGGGTAAAAAGAATGTTGTCACTCCGAGGAAGACACCTGATAAGGATGGTGAAACAATCAAGGATATTACTCATAATGAGGAAATAAATAAGTTCAAGGAAGACATTTCCTCAATTAAGATGGATATATCGATCATACGAAGCTTGTTAAGCGCCTTTATGAATGAACCAAGAAAGGAGGTTTCAAGTAGCCAAGAACTAGAAGAAGAAGAAGAAGAAGAAGAAGGAGAAGAAGTAGAAGAAGAAGAAGAAGAAGAAGAAGAAGAAGAAGAAGAAGAAGAAGTAGAAGAAGAAGCAGAAGAAGAAGTGAGAAAGAAGAAGAAGAAGAAGAGGAAGAAGAAGAAGAAGAAGAGGCATATGAAGAAGTAGAAGAAGCAACAATAGAAGAAGAAGAAGCAGAAGATGAACCTGAAGAAGAAGAAGAAGCACAAGAAGACAAAGAAGAAGAAGATGATGAAGAAGATACAAAGGAAAAAGAAAAATACAATAAAGAAGAAGTTCCTAATCAAGCTATTCAACCAATGCAAGGGAACCATGCATTATTCCTCACCTCTTCCTCTTTGACACATCAAAAGGTTCAAGTAAAGGAAGAACACATTCATCGCCATCAAGAGCTTTATGTAAAGGGAAGACACAACTTGGAGCTGAAGTTAATTTTCCAGACACACATGAAGAAGCAGGTGACATCAACAATTCCAAGTTACCTCATTACAAGGGAATATTTTCTAATTGAAGATGCAACATGGGAGGATGAGGAGTTCATTCAAAAGAATCCAAACTTGATTAGCATTGAGGACAATGCTTCTTTGAAGAAGGGGGGCATGCTACGCCCTTAATATTAGTGTACATTGGGTTATGAATAGTCAGCTTGTGGCTATCTTAACTCTCTATTGTCAATTAGGCTATAGTATATTGTTATTTAGTTGTTTGTACGGTCCAAGTCATATAGGTGTGTCTAAGTCGCCTAGGTGATATCCTGGCATAAATAGGTATATATAGGAGGTTGTGAGTCTTATTTCATCATCAAGTTGTGAAGTGTTCTCATTAGAGATCAAGTGGCTTGTTATTCTCACTTATTATCAAGTATTTGCAGCATATTATCATATCATATTCTTCTATTGTGCTATTTCATAACACTCAAGCACTATCAAAGGTTGGTTAACATAAAGGAAAATGAATGTTTAAAGTAAGTGTCTTAAAATATGAGCCCATATTTATGTTAATCATCAAGGAGTAGAGTTGATGAGAGGACATCAAGAATACATTCCTCAACACTCTAAGAGCACATAAAAGGAGAAAAATTGAACCTCCAAGTTTGAAAAGAATAATTTAGTGTAAAGTGTTAGAGTTTGGGAGCTAGGCATGCCACATACCTAGATTTAAAAACAAATAAGAAAATTATTGAACCTAAATACTAATCATGAAAAGGATTAATTAGTTAAATTGTCAAGGATCGGGGATCCTCCTTAACACTTACCAAAAGTAACCATGAAGAGCTATCTCCACATCTCCAATTTTTTAAAGATATGAAAGATAAAATTATTAAGAATTATAGACCAGAGATGGTCCTTAATGTTTACCAAAGGAAACTAGAGAACTTTTGAATAATGAGGTATCAAAATAAGGCATTATACTGACCATTATAAATTAGACAAAAACCATTGAAATAGCATCAATATGCATTTTATTTTGGGACTGCAAAGAACTTAGAGGAGTCATGATCCCATCTTTGTAGTAATGTGCATGACGTTTAAAGTGGCTCGCTTTATTTCTTGCTAGAAGACTTTTAATGCATCAAACATTTCTAGTCTATTCTTGAAACCTAAGTGGTGGATAATATGGATTACCTAGGATTATATAGTATTAGATAAAGATATAATGTTTGTTGGACATACTTGGAGAAACTTGTGCAAGAGGATATAAATTGATTTAAAATATAATTTTCCTTACCATACACAAATGAATGAGAACATAAAAGTTATGATCACATGTTTGAGAAACATATTGATATGTTTGGTGGGAGACAAACTAAGTAATGGATTTGCATTAACCCAAGTGGAGTTTAAATGTACTAACATAATCAAGTAAATTATCAGTATGATAGCTTTTCAAGTTGTGTATAGGTTTAGCCCTAGACATGTGGTAGAGTTGAGAGTGGAGGTAGAGTTGGGAATGAAAGGACTAGAAAAAGAAAGTATGGCTAAACATATACAAGAGTACACAAGTAGGTTAGAGAATTTGTAGAAGAGTAACATAAAGTACAACAATTGCATTGATCAAAGAATAAATACAAAGGGGTTTCAAGAAAATGGATTAATTTTGGTTCATATTAGTACAGGAAGGTTACATATATAAATATATTAAAAAGTTTATTGCAAAAGGATTGGATACTTTAAAGTGTTCATTTTTTCTTACCAAATGCATATGAAATACAATTACCCAAGTGCATTGGATTCTCTTCTATTTTCAGTGTTGTAGATCTATACATTTACCATATGAAGGAATAGTTGACGAATATGATCTTGAATAGAGGAAATATATCATAGAATATTCACAAGAAGAAATCGACAAAGATTTGTAACAAAGGGTGACTAAGAATACTAGAGGCAACTTGTAGTATGATGAATATTCACTAAAATAGAAGAATATAATAGACTATGATGATGGACACATTATTTCTTATCTCAAATGCTTGGTGCATACATGTCTAGGAAATTGTTGAAAAAGGATTGGATACTTTAAAGTGATTATTTTTTCTTACCAAATGCATATGAAATATAATTACCCAAGTGCATGGGATTCTCTTCTATTTTAATGTTGTAGATCTATACACTTACCATATGAATGAATAGTTGAGGAATATGATCTTGAATAGATGAAATATATCGTAGAATATTCAAAAGAAGAAATTGGAAAATATTTGCAACAACAGGTGACTAAGAAGACTAGAGGCAACTTGTAGTACAATGAATATTCATTAAAATAGAAGAAGGTAATAGAAGATGATGATGAACACATTCTTTCTTATCTCAAATGCTTGGTGTAGACATATCTAGGAAATTAATTAATCAATATTACAAAAGAATAATAATATTTTGGCTTGTTCTAATCCTTGTTTCCTATGTGGAAGAAAATTCTATTTCAAAAAATTTTACTACTAAAAATTTTTCATGTCATTTTAGCCATGTGTGTGCAAGTTTATGACATTTAATGATAACATCTTAAAAAATGTACATATGAAAACTTATTTATGATATTTTATTATAACATCTTGAATGGAGATTATATATGATAGCCTACTTAGGATATTTAATGACAACATCTTCTTTAAGTGATGTTACATATGACAACCTATAAGATAATCTAAAATATGTTTGAAGAGGTAATGAAATCCTTTGAGACATATATAATAAATGATGTTTCTTAGCTTGTCCTATATGAGCCTTTTAATGATGGATGCCACATGAGGAGAGAGAACTTTTGGAATTATATTTTACTAGTCTAGTATATGAACTTCCAAATTGGGTATCATATTAAAGAGATGAATACCAAAAGACAAGAGGAATATCGAAACAAGGTTGACTATTCATTTTATATTGTAGCATAACGACAGGAAGTCCCATATGTACATTGGAAAACTTGGAGGGAAGAATTGTCAAAGATTGTTTAAGAGTAGCATTTACTTTGTTGAGTGTAGTCCATTGTTTTGGGTTCATAGTTCTATTTTAGTTTTTGGAATCTTTTCTAGGAGGTTTTGGAACTATTACATATCATATTTCTATGTTTCATTGCTCTTGAAACCTCTCTAGGGGTTTCATTGTAATCTTGAAATGATTGATTAATGAAAATAGTCATTTTCTCATATCTTACGTGGGCAAATGATCTTTATTTATTTCAATTTTAGCGAATTATTTATTTTTGTCTTTTTTATTATTATAGATCAATATTTGAAAAGTGTGAGGTGTCTAATACATTTGTTAATCCAAAAATATGTATGATATAGAAAGGGTGAAATCTTACTTAAGAAACCCTTAATTTTAAGATATAGATTTAACAATTTGCTTTTTTTAGATGTTATTCAAATGTGAAGATTTTTATTTTTATTTATAAGAGATGTGTGCAAACCCTATAATAATGAGTGGTTAAGCATAGATACAATGGGAAGGTGGCCATTCAATTGACTCCTTCACCTTAACTACATCAAAATCTCACATATGAACAACATAATTCATATTGTTACAAGGATTTAGGGGAAAGGACCCAATAGTTGAGCACCCTAACTTTGCACCTCTCAAAATATTACATGGCAATATCAAATCACTCCCAATTTTTTTATAGTAACTTACTTGGCAAGTCTCTTGCTGATAACTAAAGTTTTAGATCCACATCATCAAATATGATGCCACATCAGCATGCTTTTTGTTGAGGTGTCCAAAATGATCCGGAAAAGGAATTGAGACTAATAGTTGTGGACTAAGTCATGTTTTATTCTTTTGTCAATGTGGCATTATATGATCTGTTGCTTTTCTAGATCTAAAGAATACATTCCATTCAATTATCATACTCGTGATCAACACTAACAATTTTAATGTCACAACTACTAGTGCTCTAAAATTAAAAATATTAGACATTAAATCAACGAATGCTATAACAATTATCAGACCATGCTCCACTATAAGATCCTCTACCCTATATAAAATTTAAAAATATGAAAAAGCCAAAATTATGTAGGCCTTGAGTAGCATAGCCTAGTGACAATCCGTAGAAATAAGTAATTAATTTAAATATAACGGCAAGAACAAACATCTTTTTACAGAATTAGCCTGAGATCACATCAAATCGCCTATTCATGCTAAATGTTTGTATTACAACTTAGATCCGAATTCCGTAATAAAAATGGTCACATTTTACACAATTTCCAGAATTAAAATCATTATTTCCCATCGCAAAATTCAAAAAAAATCCATTTCGAAGTGAGCTTTCAAATCTAACGAAAAGATTTAATAAAAATTTCGCTATTACCGATTGTATTGTAGTATCTGGTCTGCAGTTTGTATAACATTCCTTCAATATTAGAAGCCTGTTGATTCTTACTATTTTTCTAAATTGCAGTTGTTTCGAAAAGCAATTTGAAGCATGGTCTGGAATTTTCATTCGTCCTGGTTAAAAGAAATGGCCATAAAATATCCACCATTTTATTCAGAACAGAAAATCTGAAGAGATTATATTGCAAAACAGAGACCCAAAGAGAAGTAAACACGGACAGAAAAGTTCTTCAATACTCTTTGCGGCGAACTTCATAATATCGAAATGGGCACACTTATGAAAGTGGAAGGCATTTGACAGTTTAAATGAACTGCAAAAGAAGAATACGAACGGAAGAATACAAACACAATGTATAATTGAAAATAAATTACTTCTAAGGCTGGGGTCTCATGGGTTTCAGGCTCTATTTTTAAGGAGGGGAGAGGAGGTTTCGAGAAGAAAAAAAATGGCTATAAGATTATTTGGAATCTTCTTTTGAAAAATAGTATTTATTTATTTATTTTTGTAGATTTAAGCAGGTGACAAAGCTGTGGGGCTAGAAATTTTCCATCAGCTTAGAAATTTAATTTGCCACTTATCAATTATTTGAGTTTGGATTTTCATAAAAAAAAAACAAATTGAAAGGAAAATGATATTTATTTACTTGTTTTTATCTCTTGTTTTTAAGAATTTTACAAACACCCAGCTTTTCTAAATTTTGAAAAACTTTTAAAGTGAACTGCACTACAAAATTCATGAGACCACCAACTTAAAAATATTCCTAAACAATCTCAGCAGCATCCACTGAAATTTTTTAGGAAGCCCCCTCCATATAACCCCACCCTGAAGTTAATTTTGATGCAATATCAATTTGCTAAAAGTGTCCATAACTCGGGAAAAGCCTGCATTAGTCTCTGCTCTTTTCCCATCACAAGCAATCCTTTCTCAACTTCACCCTCGCCTGAATATCTCTGTATCATGTACTTCTGTGCTGCATTATACCTCGAACGTTGTGTGAAGAGACCTATCCACAACCATCTACCCTCCTCCACCTTCGTTGAAAATATTATATTATTCATGGAAGATATCTGCAATGTCATACTTGGAGTAGTACAATTTATAACATAGCATACAATAACGGCATCCTCAATGGGCAGTCGCTCCTGAACTAATGCTGGTTTGGAGTAAACATTTTTATTAGTGATCGAGTCAACGAGAGAGACAGTCCGAAAGGCGAAAGAGTTTACAAGAGATGCAGCATCAGAGACTGCCCGCGTACATATTAATATTTCTTCAGGCCACTTCTGCAAATCCTGTGCACATCAACATTTAGCCACATCACAATCGGACGAAAATAATTAGAATTCTAAATTCTTAGAAACCATTATTACCTGCATGCTCTGAATGCAACCCTCAACACCTGATCTCCTGTTTGCTCTGAGTTCCACACTCTTCAATTTTTCCAGGCGCTCTAAACTTTCTATACCCTGTACTTCCCACCTGGTATCTGCTCTCAACTCTTCCAATGCTCTGCAATATTCCAGACCTTGTATTTTCTTGACTCCGTAGCAACCTCGGAAAACAAATTCTTGGAGAGAAGCTGATCGTGCAAAGCTGGGAAGCGCATCCAACTCAGAGCACCGAACTATTGTAAGCTTTTTAATGTTCACCAGACCAGCAATACCCCTGATATTCCTCAAATTTTCACATTCCCTCAAATCCAATTCCTTGACTGTAGTTGGTAGAACTTCTATCTCCGTAAGATTATAAATACCTGTAATTTGAAGAGTCTCAAGGACAGGACAACAGTCTTGAGAGATAGAAATCTTGGACACTTTTATTAACGATAGGAACATACACTTAAGTTTGGACAAAGAAAAAGTCAAAGACCCTTGCCCGAGATTCAATTCGCTCGTTGGGCAGCTGAATATAGCCAGTGTTTGTAAATTATTCAGTTGCCTCATTGATATTGGTAAAGATTTCACTCCTGAAAAGAGTATGTAGAAATGTTCTAATTCATTAAGACAACCCACAGAGTCCGGCAAACTCTCCAGCCCGGGACAGGTTTCAATTCGGAGATCAGTCAAAGATGACAAATGTCTAAGAGAGTTGGGCAATCTTGTCAACAGCTCACTCCCTATGTTCATTATTCGCAACTTGCTCAGTTGACCAATATTCATTGGCATCTCCCTCAAGCTTCTGCAACCACGTAAGTCGAGCTCCCTCAACGATTCCTGATTTGAGATGTCAGAAGGCAACACTTCCAATCGCTTGCACCCAGAAAGGTTCACATACTCGAGCTTTGTCATTTCTTCCAGAATGTCTGACCCTAAGGCCAGTTTTTCATACTCGTTTAGGTTCAAATGTTGCAGGAATATCAACTCCTTAAAAGAGGCTGGCAACGATCTCAACTTCCCACACCCCTCCAAACTTAGATGCCGCAGGTTTTTCAAATTGCCGAAACTGCCGGGTAGCGATGATAGCTCAACACACCAAATTAATTCCAGGTGCTCCAGCGATCGGAGAAGGCAAAATTCTGTTGGCAGATCCCCCATAGAACTTGCGCTCTTAACGACTACTTTTTTCAAATGACTGAGACAACCTATTGAATTTGGAAACCTCTGAAATTTATAACAATGAGAAATAATCAACCCTCTTAACTGCACAGGAGCCTGCAGAAAATTTCCAATGAGATGGACAGAAACATACAATTATAAGAATATCGCAATAAAGCTTTACAACAGCTTAGAAGGGAGATGCTTACATCACTGTCACTCTCCCATAGTTCTTCTAGTTGTCTATCACCATTTTCATGGAGGTCTAATACCCTCAAATTTTCCAATGAACTAAATGAGCTGAGATTTCTCTGCCCAACGTCAAAGCACCGAAGCCATAACAACTCTCTTGATATATCACCAATTATTTCATTGTAATAACTTCCTGTCACCTGAAAGATCTTTAATCCAAGCGAAGATGGTGTGAGTTCACAAGGTCCTCCGTTTGTGTTAACCATGACCTTCCCGCCCGGCGAGCATCGAGGAAACTCCTCAAACCCAATTCTGGATCCAGCTGTTGTAGAGACTATTCCTCGAATGCGAATTCTCTTGTCAATTTAAAAAACACAAACAAATCAAATCAAAACCTTAAAGAAACACGTATAGTTTCTCGAAACAAGGAAACAAACAGGTACACAAAAATTGCTGTCATGCCATTGATTAAAGAGACAATCAAATAGAGTATTAATCTCACCTGTGCTTCATTATAAACTTTAATAATCTGACGTGGAAACCAAATGCGGTATGGTGATTGCTGATTTGTAATTTCTCTTCCCAAATCTCTTAAATGATCATGCATTCTTATGTGCTCACCATCGTCATCAATTTCAACAAGACATTTATTGAAAAGCCTTTCCCAACTGTGTAAAGCATTCCCTCTTGATGCATCCCAAACAGTCAACACCAAATTTTTCTCCTCTCCAATAAAAAAACATGCAATATCTAAGAATATTTCCTTCCTTTCATCATCTAAAGCATCATAACTTACTTTTAACTTTTCTTTGATATTTTTAGGTAGTATTCTTGAGATCTTATCCAATTGTTGCTTCCAATAATCTTTACTAGAATTACCATATAATTGTGCCCCAAAAACTTTCAGAGACAACGGTAATCCACCACAAACATTTAGGAAGTCTCTAATTAAAGACTCAAAACCTGGAAGTGGTGAGGACCGCAAAAAAGCATGCCAACAAAAAAGTTGTTCAGCATGATGTGGATCCAGTGTTTTCATTTTATGAACTGTGGAAATGCCCCAAGGTCTAAGCACTTCAACTTCCCTTGTAGTGACTATGATCAAACTACCCCTTCCAAAACTGTCCTTGTTAGGCAAAAGTGCATCCAATTGTCTCACATCATCCACATCATCCACCACTATCAATACTCGAACAGATCTCAATTGGCTAGCAATCATACCCTTCCCCACTTCTATATTGTCCACTTGTACATCTTTGAGACCAAGGGCCTCCAGTAGTTCTTTCTGCTTAGCATGCAATACATTTCTATCAGCGGCATCCCTAACATCAAATAGAAAACTAGATTTTTCCATAGTTTTATATTTGTTGTTATAAAATTGTTTAGCAAGAGTAGTCTTGCCAGAGCCACCCATGCCCCATAATCCCACAACAGGCACAGGGTGATGGTGTTCAGCGAATTGAATTGTCATTTCAAAGTCATTTAGAATTTCATCTAAACCGATTGGATGTTTGGCAACCACAAACGGCACATTTTTAATTACTTTCAAAACAGAATTAACAATCTTCTTGGGCAGCTCCACCTCGTCACTATACATATGCAACAGCAGCGAAACCAAACACTGACTTCAATTTATACAGAATTGAAAGATTAAAAAAAATGAACGAATTTGGTAAAAAGTAGATTAGAAAAGGGTAAGGATATTTGGTACTCACTCCTTGGTATTAACAATGTGACCAATTTCAAAGGGAACATTGTAGAGTGCACTTTTCCACTCCCGAAGCTTCTCTGGCGTGTGCCTACGCTTCTCTTCATGCCGGGAAAATGCATCAGCGAAGGCTCCCTTTGCATATCGGACATCATCAGGTTCGATATGGTAGAAAACAGGTACAATTTGAGTGCCAGTTTTGAGCATAAATGAAAGCTCTGCCAAACACCAAGGGGATTGGGCATAATTCTTGGAAAATATAGCTAAATGAAGTGAAGCACTGCTCATTGCTTCTTCTAATTCTTTAGGCAAAGAATCCCCCAATTCAAGCTCTTTTGAATCAAGGAAAACCCTTAAGCCCATGTCATTTAGGGTATTATAGAGAGCCGTTGCGAGCGTCTCTTTCACATCGGTGCCACGATGATTAAGAAATACATCGTAGGGCAGCTTTTTCATGCGAGAAGATAATGGGTATGGTGCCATGCCTTGAAAAGCATTTGTAACCTCAATCTGTGATTGACTAATTGTGGTGGATGCAGATGCCATGGAATTGGACTGATTAAGCTCATTCTGTGATTGACTAACTGTGGTGGATGCAGATGCCATGGAATTGGACTGATCTAAACGCGTAGAAAAGAAGAGAGAACACCATTCAAAGCAGGATGAAAATAGGCTTACCACTGAGTAAGTAGCAGGCGAAGATGTAGCAGCTGGAATTGCTTGATAAGCATTTTCATTCTCATTCTCTGGCTGACGCCCTGTGTTAAAATCTGAAGTAGATGCCATGGAGTTGGATTGAACTTCGACAGAAAGAGAGAACAAAAGATAGACCAATGCAAGCAGGGTTCTGAGAAACCGGATTGCAGTCTTTGTAAGACGAAAGGAGGAGCAAAGAGGTTTTGGGAAAAATACCCTACGGATACGAAGTAGGTTGTGATAAAGTTGTCGATCACTAAACATTCGTTGAGTGAATGAGACCCTCTTAGTTGCATAGTAAACCGTGTGTGAGAAAAGGAGAGTCATCTGACAGGCGTGTAGAAGAATTCTAAGAGGTAGACTCACTTCGTACACGAAAGCACGTGGCTCTCGTAAGGAATTTTATGCACCTGTCACTATCATGGAGTACGTCTTCATCAATTACGATAATTAAAGATGCCGAGTACCCGTCTGGGTCAATTGCAATTAGTAAAGATATCAATAGTCTTGGCCGATTACAATAATTTAACACACCTGTATGTTTCAATCAATTACAATATTTCAAAAGAAGAAAAGATAAACAAATGCAAGCTGTCTTCATGTGGAGGAACCGGATTGCTCAAGTCTTTGTATGACGAAAAGAGCGGCTAACTGCTTTCGATAAAGATAAATACCATAGGGATGCGGAGCTAAGTGTGATAAAAGATGACAATGACTAAATGCATTAAGAATCCTGTTCACGTATCACGCAGTAGGAAAAGGAGAATCTTTATTAGAAATCTTGTTCATGTATCATTATCATTGTCTACGTCTGGCTCAATTATAACTAGTACTTGTATTTCAAGGAGGTGCAATGGTTACGCCGATAGTCAGAGATAGTCTAGGTGATTTGTTGTTGATCATTGAGAGGTCTTCTATATAACTCGTACAATTGAGAAAAACATAATTTTTTTTATTATTTTATATGATTATATTATTATTTATTTCAATGTAAATATATATATTATATTATCATATTATATATAATATTAATATGTTATTATTTATATTATTGGTAATTCAATTTTATCGTATTATATTAATATATTATTATTTATGTTTTAATATTTTTTATTATATTTGTATGTTTTATTATTATTATCATAATATATATTATACTTATATATGATTAATATTATTTATACAATATTTATATCATTAAATTTGATGAGGGATATAGCTAAACAACACTAGGGACATTAAATAGTTTTTAAAAAGGAATGAATGAGAAAGAAATATGTGCAACGCATGCACATATATGATTCTATATATATTCATCGATATATTTAAAATTATATCGATAGGAATATTGGAGCACATGTTTTTGGAGCTCCAAATTAAAGGAATAATCATCTTGTCCCTTTGGATTGACATGCCATTATGGGCTTTCTTCAGTAGGTGAAGCCACAAATCATAATAAAAGTAATTTTATGTTTATATCTTAACTTTAAAAACAAAAGTCGAAGTAGCTCAAATAATTAGAAAACATGAAATATAGATTTATTTTTTAAATTTTGAAATGTATATACACCCCACACAAATTATTTAAAAAAATAAATTTTTAACAACTACACATTTTATATATTATTTAAATATATATCTTTAATTTTTTATTTATTGATTAGTATTTAATAATTTTAATTCAAATTGTTATTTAAAATTGATTCTAATTTACCATAGATATGATGCACCATTTTTCTAATTAATTCTAAAATAGCTTAGCTGCTGAAGTCATTCTTGGCATTGAAATTGTATTGGTCAACTTTATCTTTCTTCTTATCAGTGACTCTTCACAATCGCCTTCTACAAAGTCTCGATCATATTGCTAACAAAAGTGGTCGACATATTCCATCGAATTGCAATGTAAGGTAAGAATAAATGTAATTAGGAATAGTCTGAAGCAAGATTAGATTAAGTACTATATTTTCTCCCCATTACAAAAACAGGGCTGAGCCTCAAATTGAAAATTGAAAATTAAGAACTCCTCTGAATGAACTTTCAGAGCTATGAACAAGAAGCTATACAGAGCTACTGCATTTGACGATGTGAAGGCACTTGAAGAATTGCTCCATCAGCATGTGGATATATTGAATGAAGTTAGTTGCAGGGAATAGTGTTCAACCACAAAGTCAGCTGAAAGGTTTTTTTTTCAAATATTGAGAAAACTTTTGCTCGTTATTAGTAGCATGAATCATATGCCTTCTTCAACTTAACCGTAAAAATTAAGGGTAGATATTTTAAATACTTTCATTTTTTGAAAAAAGGTTGCCATTTGTTTAAGCTTTCAGGTAAAGCTGCAGTATCAAAAAAACTCAGACACAGCAGATCCTCTGTAAATGTAGAACAAATCGTGCACAAAAATAAAATTTGTATACAAAAATAACTTGAAAGAACTCTCCCCAAAACATAGTTACAGAAGCAGTAATGCATGGAAACATAAACCTCCACTGTTGCTC
>VDFB02290254.1:47500-51939 GCA_007258455.2 Sequoia sempervirens | reverse complement strand
CCATTTTCTCACTTGTACTTCATTTTTGTTATTTTATTAGTATATCATCTTTATCTTTATTTTCAATTATAAGAAATAAAGGAATAGAAACCCCCACCTCAAGCATAGATATTGTAGACACTCAAAATTGGTTTACACTTACATTGCAAAACCTAATTTTAACATGTCTTCTATGTGTCATTTGATCTTCATCATATGTTAACATTGTGTCATTCCTCTTGTTTTTGTTCATTTCAAATCCAACCCCAATTAGTCTCCTTCAATCGCATCTGGTCCTAAATCATTATGTTTGGCATTATATCATTTTCAAATCATTCAAATTGGTCTCATCTTGACAATTTGACCTAATTCCCTCTATGTTGATAATTAATCAGTCATTAATTACCAACCTTTTTATCAATCAGTCCTTTTTGACCTCTTGTCAGCCCTTGTTGTGGCATTCAATCCTTTTTCAGTCATTTATCAATTCATCATTAACCTTAGGTCTTTTTGGCCCCCTTTTCAATTTCAATCATTTCAATTGTTTTCAAGTCAATCTCGGTCAATTGTTTTTAATTTTGTCTTTTCTTGCCAATCATTTATCACTATTGGGACCTAATTTGTCATTAGGGTTGGTATCTTAAATTATTCAAATCATTTCCCTTAGGTTGGTTAATTAATTAATTAATCAATCTCCTTTATTAACATGTCTCCTCTTTTTAAATAAATAAATGAATATTTATTTATTCTTTCACCTTTTTCCTATAATTAATATTTTTACATATTAATTGGCTAATTTGAGCTTAATCATGGAACCTTTCCATTTGGATTCACCTTTACTCTACTCATACTCAAGTGATGATTTCAAGCAATGAGATATATTTATCCTTTAAATCAATTCTATCCATCTAATCCTTATTCAAAAATCTATAAATTGGCCTCAACCCAAATATTTTAAATAAAATACACTCCTTATGTAATGTTATGCTATGAGTAAGTGGTACTAACATATCATATTGGAGCACAACCACCATAACATAATGCAACAATGGTTGGTACTTGGTATTGGTGAGAATATTGTATTTTTTATTAATGTTTACTAATATTTATGCCTAATCAAGAGTTGCATTATATTGCGGGTACAACAACTTATATTGTTTAAATTTTTCATGTATGCTTGCATTTTGTATGTATCTTTGGAATGCTTGATAAGATCCACATCCCTTTCCTAAATCATTTCTTTATGTTTGTATCTTTTTACCACTTGTACGTTTTATATCATCATATTCACTTTGTGTTTCAATGTATTTGCACATCTTATAGTATTTTTACAACACACATGGGTTATCCTACATGGATCAACATATGAGCAACATGTTTCAACAAATTTGGATTAAAGCTAGTAGCCTAGCAAGGTCTCATAACCAATTATCATTTTGAGCACTTAATTAAAGTTTTTTTTAGCTTTTTAACCATATATTTTACAAAGGAATATCATCCTAATGGTGTTTCCACATCCCTTCTTTGATATCCCTTGTATAATGCTAATACGAGGGTTAGGTTTTGTGTATTTAATTCTAGTGGGCCCATGAGGTATTTAATGTATAAAGTTAATTCACCCACCTCAAAATTCAGTTCTTCTTGGGTATATTCTCATCTTTTCTTATTCTATTCAAGATGGTGGAATATATTATCTAACATGATTGTTTCTCTCCTTTGCATTTTTAATGATAAAGTTATTCCTTAACACTTGATAGTCCCTTAACTACATATGCACTTCCTCTTTATTTACCAAAGGGGTAGCTATCTATGTAATCCTTTCCCATTGTGAATCTATCAAGATAGTAGATAATGTCATTGACCTTTTTAGATTTAGTTGGGCCTTGATCATTTCTACTTTCTTCAATAAGATTATGATTGGCTAAAAGTATTGTATTTTCTTGTTATAAATGTGGATCCTAACCATATTGAAAACCCTAAATAACTCTCCACTGATGCTTCTCCTATAGGCATTTTAGGAGGACATTGAGGTGGAGGAGAAGAAGAGTGAGGAGGAAAAGGATGTAGATTGGGAACCCTTATCAAAGTTGATCCAAAATTAAAATGAGGTGAATAGATCTTCATCTAGGTAGAGGAATGTGATTGGAACCCCTCATTAAAGATATTAAAAGTATAACAAACCATTATATTGTGTTGCAAATGGTGTTGAGATATTTACTTATGTAGCCATTTTTTTTTGGTATATCTTAACACTCACTATTTCTTGCCTATTCTTTTGGACTTCAACCTAAGGGGAAGAAGGAATAGGAACATTTGAACGAGAAAGAGGTATATCTTAACACTCACTATTTCTCTTCATGAATTTTGATGAAAATTCTAACTATTTTTTATTAATCCACCTATATTAGAAGATCATCCACTAGTAATACTTATCCTCACCACATATTCATATAGGAAATCATCCTAATAGTCTTCCATATTAGGCTTATCCTTGGAAAGTAAGATAATTATTCACTAGTTGGATTGAATGTGTTCCTCAACTTATACATAGATATATTATATAAATAGTTATATCTTATTCTACAATTTCCACATAGTACATGTTGGAATAGGATTAAGATTCCACCTAGATCAAGAAGTGGAAGTCTATAGTATGCTTGCATAATATCATTTTTAATAGTTCCTCCAATTTTTTATAGATTTCCAAAAATAAAATCTTCTTGTTGGGGTAACTTGGTAGCTTATAATGTGCCTTATGGGATCCTCCTATTCTTATATATGAAAGGTTCTAAATTTTTTGAACCACCTCTCTAGTTGGATAATTACTATTTTTCCTTGAGGAACAACCTTTTAGTTTAATCATTTTCCATGAACATTATGATTGAGAAGATGAACATATAATTCAATTGGTTTTACTTCCTTTAGTGAAATTATTTAATTATATATAGGTATGGTCATATAAAATGGATCCACCAAGTTGCATCTATCCTATTCAATTCAAGCCTAGCAAGTTATCTTTGTAGGAAAGCACGCAAACTAGGTAAAGTTCATATAGAAATATAGCTTCTCAGAACTATATTAATTTCTTATGTATCATTTTATTGATAAAAAAGACTAATCAATTTTATTCTTTTCTAGGATAATGAAGAAGAAAATCCAAGGATAGAATTCCATGGCATTGAGTTTCCCTGCCACTCTACTGAAAAAAGTAATGGCATCATGAGAATCCTCTGTGAACTCACTTCTATGTAAAGCCTTCACATTTTGGAGGATTATTTACCCTTATATATTATCTAATTATCATCATTGCAATTCATGGCTTATTTTATCTTTGATTAATCATATTGGAATGCCTCCTTTATAGCCATATTTTCATACTATGCAACTGTAGGTAGGAAAAATACTCTATCTATTATATCTAGTTTCATGTATAATATTATTTATTGAACTAATGCAAACACTTTCCTTTTCCTTTGGTCATGCCTCTATGCATAGGCCAATACTAGCTTTAGAGACTATACGAAGACTAGGAATGCAACTACTTGAACCAACCTATTTTGGGCCATGAATTGGCCCTCAAATATTCTATCTTCCTTTATATGGAGCCTGTACAAAAATTATTGGAGATTTGCATGCCCTAGGTTTATATCTCCTATATCACTAATTAAGGAGAACATATTTGAAGAAGGTTGGTAGCCTTTGTATTCATACATAATATCTTTGAAAATAATTCCCCTTGCATGGATTAGATATATTAAAAATAATAATTAAAATAATAATATCAAAGGAAAATTCACGAGTTTTAAAAAAAATAGTTGAGCAATCTTTAACATCTCTAAATGTCATTTGTTGAGGTTTCAACAAAATGGTAGTCATTAGATTAACCATAAATCCTAGTTAAAAGGGTTATTGAATAAAACTTCAAAATCCTATAAATAAAATCAATTCCCTAGATATAAAATATCTAGAAAGCTCAAGCACTATGCCCCCACATTATCAGACATCTGTATTAAGTGTGAAATAGTTGGTTTGTGGCTATCTTAACTCTCTATTAAGTCATATTATCATTAGTATATTGTTGTTTAGTTGTTTAGGTCAGCCTAAGTCTTATATAGGTGTGTCTAAGTCGGCCTAGGTGATATCCTTGGCATAAATAGGTATATATAGGAGGTTGTGAGTCTTATTTCATCACCAAGTTGTGAAGTGTGTTCTCATTAGAGATATTTGAGGCTTTTCCCCCCGAAGTGTTTTTCTGTTATTTCATTACACACCATTTTGCAGCATATATTTCGCACATCATCTTTCTATTGCAAGCATTTCATACCAAGTGGTGTCAGAGCATGATCTCTTGGCACCATAGAGGCAAGGTTTTCTCAATTTTGGAGGCTGCATTTTGGGAAGAGCATATCTTCTGATTTTAAGGAATCTTTTTCTGATTTTAAAGGGTTCTTGAAGAAATA